>JPFM01000121.1:0-11880 GCA_000733375.1 Paramecium sexaurelia | reverse complement strand
TCACATCCTTACAGCACATCTATCCCTCACCAAAGATGAATAAATACCTTAATTATTAGCTAAGCTGAAGGATAAAGACTTTTTGAATTAATTTGAAGAAGAATTAGAAAATATCAAGCAAATCATCATATAGCAGTTACCACCTCATGAATTTAGAACGAAAAAACCAAATAAAAAAAAGTTAAATTATAAGATCCTCAAAACACCAGAATTACTTAATTTCATTGACATTATTATTTTCATCTTCCAATTATTGGGTTAATTATTATTATTAAATAATTATATTGAATAGTATATATAATAATTAATTCACTCGTATTATTTTAAGATAACTTATCTATTAATGAGGCTTTAGAAGTTCGAATGATCCCTCCAAAAGATTTGCTTACTCATATAAAATTTTTAATTATACTAAATCTTTATCAAGAATTGAAGTAGGAAAATTAAGGACTATTTCTTTAATAATGAAGTTGATAATTATTTTTGGATGCATGTAATATTGAAAATTATTGCCTTTCTTATTAAAACAAAATGAAAAAGATCAAAAAAATCAATTAGATGAAAGTAAATACGAAATATTTTATAATCATTAATAAAATTAACTAAAATCTAATCAATATAATAAAATTTAATTAATTATTATTTCTTAAATATGGTTGCAAGAAAGAATATAGAGATATAATTTATCAACAAAGGTGAATCATAATATAGAAATTCAATTAAAGACTTTATCTTTTTGAAGAACAAGAAATGAGATTTTTGTTTTCACAAATGAGTGATAACAATATTATTATAATTTAGGAAATTCTAGAACAGTTCTGATATAAAAATAAATATTATTTCTGTTATCATCAAAAATGTAAAGTAATATTTCTCAAATCCAATTAATAGCTCTAAGCAATGATTATTACTTTAGAATTCATGTTTTCAATCTTATTTATTAATAAAAAATTCAATAAGTTATTCAAAAACATATTAAAAATGGCTGGTGGAAGGGATGTAATAATATTATTTTTTTCAACCTTTCAATATATAAAAAAGTTTATAATCTTTATGTAATTGATATTGTCAACAAGAGAATGAAGAGAGACTTCATTCTTATCAATATTTTTCGAATTACAAATTTCTAATTTTATTTTTCAAGTCCTTCATAACTGTATAAAAGCTAAGGAGATTTCTCAAATCTATAAGAATATGTAAATGGCATTTCTCTTTGCTAATAATATTTATTATTCAATATATTTATATTTAAGAGAATGGTAAAATAAATAATGACCAGATTTACTTTTTAATATTAAACCCCATAATAAAATAATAAAAAAAAAGCCGTTTATTAACAATATTAAAAAAATTAATTTTTATAAAGATTTAAAAGAAGATGTAAATTCAAAGATAATTTTAATACTTTAATGAAATATTTAACATTATTAGGAGTGCTTGCTCTGTTAGCAAGTGGGTAACTATATAGTGTAAGTATATGCGCATGTAAGGATCTAAAGGTGGAAACTGATTGCAAAGCCAATACATAAAATAAATGTACATGGTCAGGAACTTCATGCGTTGATTAGTAATCACCTACAGATAGTGGAGATATTGTAATGAAATCAAAAAAAGAAATTAACTATCATGCGATTTAATTAAACAATAAAAGTGCTAAATCTCTCTATTTTCCTTATTACTTAGAGGCTGATTGTGCAAAGAAAACAGGATGTGCATTGGTAGAAAAGGCTTGTACTCATATTTTTGGATGTACAGCATTCAAATTCGATTCATCTAATGTTTGTTAAGCGATTTCAAAAGATTTTATGACTGATGCTGTTCACTGTGTTGAAATCAACTTTTGTAATACATATCTCATAGAAACATCATGCACAGGATCTTTAAAAGATATATATCTATGCTATTGGAATGCTGACGGTAAAAATTGCTAAAATGCGGATAGATGTGAGTATTTACCAAAATCTTACAAGACAGATAAAGAATGTAGAGATGCTATAAAAACATGCACAGTAAATAGTACACTTTAAGGATGTGTAACAAGTGGATCTACTTGTAACTAATAAACAATAAAAGAATAATGCGTTTATGATCTAAACAAGTCTAAACAATGTAATTGGAATGAAGAATGGACAACAGATACAAATAAATTTAAAGTACACCTGTGAAGAAGCACCAAATTCATATTTAACTTATAAATAATGTAATGATTACGGAAAATTAAATCTAATTACTAAACCGAATTGCACAGAAAAGAGGGAGGTGAATGTTGGAATATAAATAATTGTGAGGATAAAAAAATAAAGAGAGTTATGTGAATACAATTCTGCTGGGCTAAATGCACATGGGATGAAAAGAAATTCTGTATGTTATTAAATTGTTATGCTACCCCAACAACATATTACAACAAATAATTAGTGTTACGATTTTGTCAAAACATTTACTTAATATAATAGTATTACAAAAAGTGGTGGTGGATGCGTACAAGATGGCAATTGTAATGCTGCAAATATCTAAGATGCATTCAATTAAATACTTCTGGTAAAATATGTTATTGGGATGACACAGTTTCTCAAAATATTTGTATAGAATTCATTTGTGATAACTTACCTTGGACATACAAAAAAGCTAAAGAATGTTCTGATAAGATACCTACTTGCACTTTAGCAGTTAGTGGAGCAGCTTGTACACAAAAGACATGTAATAATGCCCCAACAGATACTACTGATTATAAAGTTTATTTACCATCTAATAATTTTGTTCCAAAAAAAGATGGAGGATGTCAACCATTAGGCGATTGTTCAAGAATATTGTAAGCTAGTTGTGATACTAAAAAAAATAAATCAGGCCAATCTTGTTTTTGCGATAGATTAGCTTGCAAAGAATTCATTTGTGAAAACTTAGTTGAATCTACTTATAATGATCATTCTGCTTGTAATGAAAAAATAAAAACTAGTGAAACTGGAGTTAATGGCTGTGAAGATTGGAAATGTGAGAACTCATTTAAAGATGATAATTGTACCAAAGATAAGTGCACATGGAAAGGAAATAAATGTTTCAAGAAAGAATGTTCTGTAACTTCAATATCATATAATACCCATTAACAATGCAACGAATATTTGCCATCTTGCACTTCTTCATTGGAAAAACTCCATTAGGTAGTTTTTGCGAAAATTTCTAACTCACAACGGATGATGCTTGTAAAGGGAAAATACCAACATATACAATTGATGGTATAAAATGTGTTCTTAGAACACTATGTAATTAAGCCTTAAATAAGAATGGATGTGTAACTGATTCATTAGGCAGCTAATGTAATGAAATTCAGATAAGAACCAATGTGAAAAATTGACTTGTTCAACTGCCCCAGCATCAGAATATACTACGGATGATTTATGCTTTAATTATTGCTAATCTGGAAAACTTATGTGAAAAGCAGATGCTGGTGGTTGCACTGATAGAACAATTTGCACTTAAATGAAATTGAAAGTGCTTATAAGAGTAATAATGGGGAATAGTTCAAAGATTAAATGTTGTTGGGACAATGGATCATGTAGATACTAAAATTGTACTGATTTCTCTGGTTCAACTCATGCTGATTGTTAAATAAAATATGTAATTGGACTATGTACTGTTGGAGCTGGAGGTAAAATGCGCTGCTATTGCTACTGGATCTACTGTCGGCACATGTGCAAAAATAGCTTCTTACACATAAGCTAGAAGTGATAAAGATACTTTTAAGAGCTTCCCAAAAAATGTGCATGAACTGATTCAGTTGCTGTAACTGGTACTGCTGCTGCTTAAGCATCCAAATTTGAATTTCAAACTTGTGCTACATATTAGAGTAGTTAAAATGTATGCTAAAATATAAAGAGCTTTGATGATACATTTTTGACAGTTTGTTAGGGAGTCTAAAATAAATGCTTTGAAGTTGATCCAAAAACATTGACTGCTGAAACTTGCTTTGTTAACTTTGGTTATACATATACATGGAATACTGGAACTGTTGGATGTTAAGCATGATCAGCAGTTGCACCTAACATTGGTAATAATTCAACCAATCCCAAAGACACCGACAATGGTACCAAAACAGATGATTCTGGAAATATTCTAGGATTTGCTGCTGCAGTTATTTATACCATACTCTAATTTTGATCCATAATTTTAGATAGGAAAAATTATTTAATCTATTTATTTTATTATTTCGAAAACTCATTCTTTAAAGAGTGTAAATATTTGAACTATTGATATTTATATATTCTATTTAAATCTATACATATCTTTATTATGAAACCTATAACAAAAAATAATAATGTGAATTGTGTAACATTTATCATTGTTATATAGAAATGATACGCATAAACACATTAATTTAATTATAGAATAATAGAATAAATTTAATTAAATGTTAATATCTACATTATAATATCTTAAAAATGAATTGAAATTTATCAATTAGAAAAATATTCAAAAAATTTTTAAACAATTCCTTCAACAATTGATACAATTATAAATGTAACCATTAAAAAATTAATGACATTTGAATCTGTGTTAATTTTTATAGGAATTATGGGCTAAACATTTTCAACATACTGTGTTTAAAGAGCTTGAGGAAGAGGCTTGAACTTCTATGGTTAAAGAGTTTGAGGTAAAAAATCATAGTCATCTACTTAAAGAGAGGTTGTTTCTTCTAATATAGGTTCAATTTCAAATGATTCTACATCAAAATTAGAGCTTAAGTCTATTAACCTTGTAAATGATTGTATGGAAATCGGTTTAGTTTGAGAAATCAATCTTTCTATTTCTTTTAAGATTTAATTTAATTTTCTTAAAATCATTTGGTCTTGTTTATTTAAATTCTCAAATTTTTCAAATTTAAATATTTTATCTAGTTACTCATCTAACAATTTTTTGAATTATATTAATAGCTATTAAATATTAACAGTTTAATCTTATGATATTAACTTTTTATAATCTGTTAATCCTTGAGATACAATAGACCAGATTGATTAAACAAGATCTAATTATTTGTGAGTAATTTTTGATCGAGCATAACATCCAACTTTTGTATTATTTAATTTGACTTTGATATTTTGTACAACTTTTTCTTTAGTAGGTATTTATTCAATTTGTATCTCTTTTTCTTTGAAGATTTCAATAAAATTTTTTATTTCCTCTTTTTATTTGATATTTTATTGGAGAGCAGTTATTTAAGACTAATTTAAATCATTAATCTTCAGAGTTCCTTCTCCGAATTTAGTTACTACATCAACAAGAGGAGCAACTATAATGAATATTATAATTCATTAATTTGATAATTATTGTTACTAACTATAATTATACTACATCAGTATTATTTTCATCTTTATTGACTTCAATTTTACTAAGAATATTTTGTATAGTTGTATTCATATTTTAAAAAGTTTTACCATAGTTTTTATCCTAATTAGCTGCTGTCTCAATTAATTCTTGTTGTACAGAATTAACGATTAATTAAGAGATATGAATTGGATTTAAAGTTGGAATTATTTCTTATCCATCTAAAATTAATTTTTGTTGCTTTTAACCATCATTAATTCTAAGAAAGGGTTCATTTGGAGTAATTGTGTATGTAGAATGTTTTGAACCTATTGTTTAATATACCGGCTAATCAACTGTGAATAGTTGAGATTAAACACCAAGAAGTAATTTAATTTAAGAAAATACACCTAAAAACTCTTACTTGAGTTAATCAACTGGCTAATATTTTCTAGCAACTTTGAATAATGCAGGACAGCTTGAATTTTAGTTATGTAAACTATTCCTTAAAATATTTGATATTGTATTAGGAAATTCATCTCCAACAGCCACACTAATAAATTAAACTAAGTATTTCTGTTTTATTTTCTCTATATCCCCTATTAGTTAATCATATTCAAAAGGTTCTTAACCATCGCTTACAAAGACTATAGTAATGTTTTTTGGGTAATTTTCAATTTAGAGTTTATTAAACACTGTTTGAAATGTTTTGGTTATATAATAAATTTTTATTAAACTGCATATATATCTCTCCGTCCTGCTGATTTGAAGGGAAGAAAATCAAATAATTATTGTTCCCATTAATATTTCATTTATTTCTAACCAAGACAGTCAAAAGTCTAATTGTGAGCATCTACAATGGATTAATATTCATGAGTCATTGATCCAGTACCATCAATAAGAGTTATTAAATAAGATTAAGAGATATTACATCCCTTGGCCATATAAACATCGCAATCGCTCATATATATATTTACAATAATTATCCTTAAATCATATTTTAGTATTAAATTAAATCAAAATTCTATTAACAAAGTCTATCAGTTTTAATTATGCTCTAATTCTATTAAGAAAAATGGCTTAAATTTATAAATTGTCTACATGTGTGTATTTTAGTACTTATTATAAGTCAATAGAATACTCTTTAACTTTGATCTTTCGATGAGAACCCATATTAATAAGTTAATAAAATATAAACTTAAATTCTGAAAATAACGTTTACATTTTAATATTATAGAAGCACTTGATTTGTTTTTCATGCTCTTTCACTATAAAAGCGAAAGATTCGAAATAATAGCTAATTGGCAATAAAATAATATTATAAATATAGACAAAAAATTCTTACAAAATATATTCTCAAATACTAATAGGAGGAAATATCAATGGATTGAATAGAGTTTGAAACTTAAAAAATAGAATAAACCAACATGAACTAAGCATAACAATATTTATAAGCATTTTCTAACTTAAATATAAAATAGAGCTATTGTAACTATTTCTAGGCCTATCTGTAAATCGAATGACAATTATATTAAGAATTTATGTTATGAATGGGAAGAATCATAACAAATCCTATTCATAATCAGCAATCAAAAAGTATTTTTTTTCTATATAATATTGCAATTATAAACTATAAATGCCTACAGACATTATATATTTTATTATTAAAGTTTATTAATACAAAACAAAGCACTTTTACAATTCCTCTTAAAATTCAAACATAGCATAGATCAATTATATACTTAGATAAATAATGTAAGGTTTATTAACAACTAGATAAAATCTAAGAATGAAACCTTCGAATTAGTCAACTTTAATTGATATTTGTCGAACTAGAAGTCATAAACATGAACCCTTCTTCTAAATTATTTGGATGGATAAAATTTTTTATTTATCTATAGAAATCTATATATTATTATAAAAATATATAGTTATACAGATTAAATTGGAAGTAATAATTAAATAAAAGATGTTTATACTTTGATGTCTAAAATACCATGCTTACAAACTTTACAACAATCATAATTCTAAAATCTTAAAACTCTATCACTTCCATAAAGAGCCTCATCAATTATGTTTTATTACTCAAATATTAACAACCCTTGCCTAAATTTTATTAATAAGAATTATCTAAATTTAATCAATGGTTCGAAATTCGCTGTAATGTAAAAACATTAATTATTATGATTTAAGATCAAAATATAATTAATAATATTTCATTAATAGAAATATTAAAATATATTACCTTTTCTCTCAGCGTGATGCTTTTTTAAGAAATTAATTTATATATCTTAAATTATAATTTTATTCAGTTTATTTTACTTCAAAATTTAAAAAATTTTAATAAATTGAAATATTTTATATATAAGTAACATTATAAAACATTTATAAGTTGATCATCATATGGTAAATATTACATAATAGAATATAAAAACAAATATTTGTTTTCTATTAGTTTATGCAATACTTTTTTGAAATAATTTTATATTTATTTTTTGTTTTCAGATCGATTTAAAATGAAGTAAATTTTAGAATTTGATTATTACAAAATATAATTCAAAATGATAAGAAGAATAGGGAAATGTTACATTAAAGAAATGCTAGATCAAAAGGCTATCATTTATTTAAATGAAATAATTTAATCATAGTATTATTTTAAATTAATAATATATTTGACTTAGAAAATTGTTGATCTAAAAATTAAAATAATTAAAGATTTTTATAATTTTTAATTGAGTTTCCCAAAAATTTAAGCAGTAAGGTTTATTAAGTAATTTGTAAGAAATTTAAAGAAACTAGATAAGCAAATAAGATTGAATTAGAAAGATTATTCCCTTTTTTTAAGCTTACTTTACTTTGTATTGAAATTAAATAATACAATTGATTGTAATCATGAAACATTTTGAAAAAGGAGATTAAAAGATATAAAAATTTGTTTTTTACTGTATTCTAATTTGCAAGGAATAAGAAAAGGAAACTTAAATACATATTTATTTCAATAGGAAATAAAGTAATAAAGATTACTCTATAAAGATAATTGAATAAAAAAGACAATTAATGATTTTAATTATTTCTAGGTTTATTTAGTATCTCTAAAATTATTATAAATCTAAAATTACTTATTAAATTTATAGACTTGAAACATAGATTAAAGTTAATTAATTTTTAATTTAAGAAGATGAGATGCAATTATTTTAGATTTAACTGGTATATTTTAGATTTTGAGGAGAATAATAGAAATAGGAAAATAACCACTTATTAAGAAAATTTGTTAGTTATCATATTAAATTTAAATTTATTGTGGAATCATATTTAATAATATAAATAATGAGATAATGAGATAATGATTATTAATTAAAACTTAATTTTATCATTTATTAATTTGGAGTTTATCATTTGTGATTATGATATTAATTGTTATTATTGTTATTTTAACTATTAACACTGAGTCATAGATTTAGAATTCTAGATAGATTTCATTTAATTTTACGAAAACAACACTCATAATCCTTGACCAAATCTATTTTCATTTGTTAAGGATAATAGTAAAAAAGCATATTTCAAGTAAGTATATATCATAGATTAATAATTGCAAAATTAACTGTTAGATAAGAGATAACATTTAATTATTTTTTAAATAGAAATTGCAATATTAAATTTAATAAATTAATTTATTCTGACTAAATCATATATTTTTAATTCAAGTCATATCTTTTCTTTAATATTATTTAAAGCAAAGGGTAATTATATGAGTTATGTAAAACTTAATATTTTTATTATATAAAAATAATAATATGACAAATTTCTATTTACTTTAATTTCTTTTCAAGCCATAAAGTGCTTTTATGAATTCAAAAATAATATATATATCAATAATTTACAGATACAAAATTTTTGTTCTTAAGAACACAGCATGTTTTTGCTATCCTAATATGAAAATAATTTTTTTTTTATTTAAAATTTAAAATTGATATTATGGACTAAAAAAAAAGTAGAAATCTCATAAACTTAGTATTTATTAAATAATTATTCAAATTGCTTAACATCCAGGCTTAATATAGTATTCCTCTTCATTGACTAAATTTTAAAATTTTTGTTATATGATTAAAGTTATATTTATTCTGTATCTCCTAAATTCTTCTTGAATTATTGGCTGAATCTATTTAAAATCCACAAATCATACATAAGGAATAGAAGAATCTAGACATGATATTATAATTTTCATATTATATGTAATAGTTTAAATATCAGAAAATTGAATCCTGATTTAATCACTTTCATCTAAATCCTTAAGAAGGTGAAAATATTTTAAGTTAATAATTTAAGAGATAAATTAACTATGAATTAAGGTAAAAAAAAGTACAAAAATTCAATTTCAAATACTGATAAAAATCACTGAAGATCTTTGTTTGAGGTATTTATAAAGATTTAACAATTTCAATAAAAATATTTTTGATGCTAACCTAAAATTTGAAGAGGAGATATATGCAATTAATATGACTCTTATTCATAATAAAATCTAAATATTATTGATTCTCTAAACTCAACTGTTTATTACTTTTAAGTACTAATATTTATAAATATTAATACTTATTCAGTACTCATTTAATATATTGACGTGATTCTAAATATTCATAAATAATTTAAACTATGTATTATTTCTTAATCTTATATCGATATTCATCAAATGGGTTGAAGTTTTATATCAATATGTTAATTTCTAGAAGAAAATAACAAGCGATTTGATTTTCATTTTATTATAATATATTGATTTTATGATTATTATTGCAATATTGGTATCAACATAATTATTATGTGTACTGAGTTATAGTTCAACTTACTTTGAATAAGGACAAATAATTGTGGGTTTAGGAGATGGAAGTGTGTTGAGTAGTTCATCAGCGCTTCCAAGATCTTAAACCGTTGAGATAATTTTTTCGAAAGCATTTACAAACCCTCCTTAAGTGTTCTTATCAATAGGTGAATTGGATTGGCCTGAAAATTTACCATAAGGCTTTAGTTTAAAGGCTACTTTTATACATACCAAAGGTAATAATATAAAATAATTTTAATTTTTAAGGGTTCAAAATCGTCGGAAGTGCAGTATCTACTAATCGTCTCTTATCATTATATGCTAATTGGGTGGCTATAGATGATCCAAGAATTTAGGTAGTCGAATTTGAAACATACGATCTTGGTGTACTCGAATATGGCAATGGCGATAGAAAAGTTTAATTCTAGGTTGGGCATAGTCTTAAAGACGCCAGTAATGGATTAATTGCATTAATTGGCGTTAGACATATATCTTTTAATCTTATGGCAGATGTGAAGGTAATAAACAATAAAAAATTAATTCTTAGTTAGAGGAAGTGACTCAAACTACATTTACTATTTCAGCAAGAGAAGCTGCAACCTCAAAAGTAGATTACATAAAAGTTAATGTACTTTTAGGCACTGATTAATCATTATGGTCAACTCCCATTAAAGAAGAATATTATTATGGTCATCCATTTGTTACTAGATGGCCAAGCGCTTATACAGTTTAATAAACATTTCCATATTCTTAAGATTTGAATACAGGTAAAAATTTTCCAATTGGTACTACAAGAGGATATAATGTTGAAGGATAACGAAATTTGAGATTACATTTGTAAACAGCACCTTTAACGACTACTATAAATTTTCTAGTTTATACATGTAATTCATTTTCATATATTAAAGGGGATACTACCTTAGTATATGAGTTTTATAGTCAAGCTGCAATCTATATAGATGATCCTTAATTAAAGATATTTGATTAAAATTGTGCCGAGATGTTCTCTGAATGCAATTATAATGGCGATTCGCAAACTATTTGTGATATTATACCTGATTTATAAGCTATTGGATGGTCACAACCAATTAAATCCCTATCTATTCCAACTCCTGGAAAATTAATCCTTTTTAGTTAAACTTCGTAATAAGGCTAGAAGACTATCATTATGGAGAACCAATAATGCTTAGAATTCAATACTGACATCTTATCAGCTGATTTACAACCATAGTTATCATTTATTAAGATTTTATTTTTCAACCCTGTTATAAGTAATTGCTTAACTGTAAAATTTTACAGTTAATGCAATTATTAAGGTTCTATGTTTTAAGTAAGTAAAGGAGAGCACTTAAAATTAGAAATTAAGATTCCTTTCGAAATAAAATCAATATCTATTTGTCCTAATATTATAGTTAAACTAAGAGGTCCAAAGTATTTTGGAGGATAAATAGTAGAGCTCTATACGTCTCAAACATGTCTAGACGGATACAAAGTATTTATTTAAAATATCATCAACTAGTTTCCTAAATATGTTTAGTAAAACTGAAATAATTTTTATGTATTTGCCAATTATTTTTTGCTTTATTAATTAGTTTACATTTTTTTATGAAAAGCTTTAATTTAAAGTTTCTATATCTTTTTGAATTTTTCCTCACCTTTTGCAATTATAAACATCAAATTTTTATTAATATTCGTTCTATTAATAATTAATACCTTTTTTATTTTGTGCTATTTACATATTATCAAACTAAAAGATTTTCTTATATTTCTTT
>JPFM01000120.1:146517-259547 GCA_000733375.1 Paramecium sexaurelia | reverse complement strand
CTTCAGTAGGATATATATTATACTCCTCATGGTATATATTGCAAGCATAAGCTATTATAAATTACAACAATATTTTCATTTTGTAAAATAATTTATGTTCCTATAACAAAATGAAAATTATTACATACTTTTTTTAAATAATTCAAAATTTATTATTGATATAATTTGAGTTTGGCTATGAATTTGAGTGAATAAACAAATGCATTAAACAAAACTAAGAACACTTGATAAATTTTTAAATAATTTTTATAAGTCTAATATTCCATACAATTAATATGAAATTTTAGCTAAATTTATTTATTTCAGATTCATTAACCATCAAAAAAAAGCATATTCTAAAATTTAGGACTGTAAATTTTTAAAATATTGTGCTTAAATTTATTTTATTTGTTTTGGAAGGGATATTTTTACTTATATTATCTAAAAGTTATATATATATATTCATCAAAATTTTCTGATGTTAAAACCAAATAATATCCTCACCTAATTAGATCAACGATTTAAAATTATTTGGAGTTTATTCCTCCATATTATATTAGTTGAGCATTTCGGTTCTTCCTTTCACATTTAAAATTGAAACAAATTTGATTTAATATTAATATATGACAGAAATTTCATTTTCAAGCGATGATTAGAGGTCTGTGATTATCAGAATACATTGAGTTCTTAAAATAGTATTTACAAAAATAGTTGGTAATAAAGTAGAATATAAATTAACTTCAATAAGAAATAACAATAAATTATTCATTATATTTATTAAATTAAGAACTATAATAATTAGCATTTTTTGTTATAATTTTATCATTGATGAAATTTATCAAATGATATATAAATATTACCTTTACAAATATATTAACAAAATATACCTATCAAAAATAAATAAAAATCACATTATTTCAAAAAATTATTATTTAATACTAATTTTATACATCAAAATTGAATCATAATAAATTATTATGATTAATAAATTATTGTTGAAAATATGAACATGAAAATAAATATATTTATACCAAATTTAATATAAATGACATATTCATAAAGATAATAATTCCAGTTTGATTGCATAGATTAAAATAAAAATAATAGCGATTTATTAATAAAATTAAATGATAATAATTGTTAATTTTAATAGATCAATTTGAAATTTAAAACTCAAGCCTTTTTTAAACTTGGATTCAACTTAATAGCTAATTCTTAAAAGAATTAAGCTGCATTTTTTTCATTGGAATTCAATAATGCACCTCCTTGGCAAATTAAATGACATTTTACCGAAATTAAATAATAAAGTTGGGTAATTATGATATGCAAATAAAGCTTATTTGAAAGTTTCCAGTGCTTCTTATTTTTTTTTTAAATTTAGTAGCGTAGCACCTAAAATATTATTTAAAAGATAACCTTTATTGTTTAAAGCTTGACAATTTTTAGAATCTATTTTTAGACACTCTTCATATTATTGGATAGCCTCATTATAGGATTTTATACTTCTTAGAGCATTTCCTAATTATTATTTGAAAGGATACCCTTATATAATTTTGCCAAGTAACAATTTGAATTTTCTTTCAAGACCTACTCTATATGTTTTAGAGCGTCATCACATTTATCTATTTTTTATAGTAGATTTGCTTTTATAAAATTTCTTATTACCTTTCAAACAGAGAACATGTTTTTACGTGAACTTGAATCATTTTATCCTAATACTTCATCGCATAATTTCAATGCATTATCATTTGAATTGGCTAATTCTAGTGCATAAACTACAATTTATTATTTGAAAAATTACTTTTCACAATTTATACCCAAACATTATTTACTTATTATGAATCGATCACCTAAGCTATATTATCCATAATATCTTTCGATATTTCTGGGTTTAGGAAACACGCTTTCTCTTTAAGGAGAAATCCTTATCCAATTTCATCTCTTTCCTTTAAAGCAATAGCTAAAGAGAAATATTAATTTTTACATTAGAAAAATTAAGCAATTGATAATTACTTCTCGAGATTCTTAATTATGACATCAAATTTATTGGTGGTTTAATTCATATCTCCTTAAGTTAGTAGATAAACACCTTATAAAATTTAATAATATTGTACCTGACCTCACAGTATTTTAGATTGAATCTTATTAAATACTCCCTTAGATACCTTACAATAATAATTTTTTAAACTCTGTTTAATTTTACTCTATTATAATTCAAATAGAATACATATTTTTTCTAAACTCTCATAATTTATTTTTAATTTTTGAACAAGTCTAATCTAAGGAATCATTTATTTAATTTCCTGATCGCCTTTAAAATCAAATAGCTAACTGCATTCTTTAATGAAAGTTTAGCATAACTTTTTAACTTTATTAATTTTCTCTAGCAAATTTTAAAAATTTTCCTCTAATCCTGTAATGTATTATTCTAATGTCCTTTCAAGAAATTTATTTAAATCAATTAGTTTATCCTGTATTTTTAATTAATTATTGCAAGACTTATGTTTTCCTGCTTCAACACATTGTTAACAAAATAATGGACAAGGATCTTAACAACTTTCATTTAAACAAATTCCTATTATGAATTATGTTTCATGATTTTCGAAATTACATTTGCGTTCACATAATGTTGGGGTTAAATATGATGAATTCATTTTGTTCTATTATTTTATTAATCAAAATTATTATCAAATATGATGAAATTAAATATTAATAAAGGTGATTAACTTTTTTTTATTATAATAAAATTTAGATTTATGTATTTTTGAATTTTTTAAAAGAATTTCTTTATTTATGATCGAAATGAATTAATATTGTAAAAAATCATCTTTAATAAAGATAGCTTTATTTTTAAAAATGAAATTCAATAATTGATCTAGAGGGTTATAATAATGTTTATGAGTAAATAATAGATAAGAATATTGAGAATTTAATATTTTATATTTGATAACATAAAGGTAATTTGAGGATTGTCTAAGTAATGCTCAAATTCAAAAATAGAGGAGATACATATATAAGGCATGTTCTGAAATAGTTGTAATTTTTATAAGATAATCATCCTTAAAGGGTTTAAAGTTGAGTATTATTTATAATGTAATCAGATAAATGAATTGAAAAATAATAAAATATTATATTATTATTTACATTAATTTAAAGAAATACAACATGATTTAAGATTAATAAGATACAAATGAAACATAGAAAAAAAAGGTTCGCAATTAAATTGAAAAATTAGAGAACCATTTGAGATTAGATGAAAAGATTATCAACTTGAAAATATAATTAGATAAATTGCGTTTATAAAAAACTACTGCTTCTAATTAGAATAATATTAACGAGATGATATCTTAATTAGAAGTAGCTATATTTAACTATGAAGAAGAGAAAAAAATTTTTAATTATACTAATGAACAAAAAAAACAATTATTAGATTCTATCAAACAAAAAATTCAATAAATTAGAGTACTTATTTGTAAATTATTAAGCCATTACCTTTTTCTTGTTAAAATAAAAGGTAAATACATAAAGACTTAAAAAATTTGAATCGATTTGAGGAACATTTTCTTATATTGAGAGTGAAGTCAAGTGATGAAGAATTTGTGATTGAAGCTTCTAAAATCCTAAATATGGTATGTGAGAAAAAAAGGGAAATAAAAAGTGAAATAGATCAATCAAGAGAGAAGATACAAGAAAATGAACTCCAAACTGGAAATATTGAAGAGGATTAAGTTAATATGAAAATAGAGGAGTAAAATGAAAAAATAATCTAATAAGAAACTCCTACTTTATTAGGAAACATATAAGAAAATACGCTTAATAATGATAAGAGTAAAATTTCAAATATTTCTATTATTTCTTAAGAAGATGAGTAAAATAATGAATAAATTTGTGAATCCGAAAAATGTTAAATATGTTTTGCAAAGAAAAGAAAGTTTGTTGCAATTCCTTGTGGACATTTTATTTATTGTTAAGCTTGTAAGGAATTAGTGTTGCAAAAACTAAAATGTCTTTTATGCAGACAACATGTATTTCAGATGATTGAAATATTTTCATGAAAAAATAGAATTAGTTGAATACTTATGAAAATTAATTATATAATCAAATAATCTATTAATTTCCAGAATTGTTTTATTCAATATCAAATCAAAATAGCTTTTTTAGTTTTTAAATCTTCTAAACTCTACTTTTAGTAAAAACATGTTCTTTTTTATTAAATAATATATATAGATAGTTTAACATTACATTTACAGAAAATAAGTAGAAATTAATTGTTAATACAAATTTTGTGAATTTGAATTTGATTATTTTACAACTAAAAGAAAAACAAAAATCTATTTTATACAATACAGATGAAAATTTATCATCAGAGACAAATTTAATAGCTGAGATTGTTCACTTTCTTTAGAAAGAAGTATTGTTACATAAAGACTATTTATAAAGTGCCGATTTAAAATTAAATTGAAAGATTAATATATTATTAAATTCTTCAGCAGTTTTCTCAAAAAGGTTCAATGTTCACTCAATATTAATGTGAAAATCATTATTTTAAATACTTTTTCATTTTGACTTATAAAACTATAAAATCAAAAAAAAATGATGATTTCTAAAAAAATTATAAAATTAAATCAAAGATCAATTAAAGTTATGAGGCTTAAATAAAAAAGATTAATCTATAGTATCTTTAAGTTTCATTACTAATAATTAAATAATTAGAACCATAAAAGTGATATATGGTGATATATTCAAATAATATTAATAATAATTTTCGCCTTTATTCATATATCAAATATTCAATTTTATATTTATTATTTAATATATATTTTAACAAAAATTAATCAATAATATTTTCATATATTCCATCTTAGTTTGTTTGATAGGTTAATCATAAAGATTGATGATCATTTTATTGTGTAATTAATATTATCTCATTGGATTAGTTTAGATAAGTGATGAAAATATTATTGCAAAAATTATTTAATTATTTGAAATAGAAAGAAAATATTAGGGTTTTTCAATTACTTTTTGCTTTATTGTATAAATCTTAATTTATTTTTATTTTAGTTTTATATAATTCTGCTGTTGAATAATTAGAATGAAAATAAATGACAATAATTTATGTGATTATTAATTTAAATAGCAACTATAAATGGGATAAGAGTATTAGATTAGCGAATCATTTACATCTTATTTTGGATAATTTTATGATCAAAGGATATTGATCTCGATCTATTTGTTGTTTCCAATAATTTTGATATTGTTCTTTCTGAGTCTTAGGTAATCATAAATTATATTGAAGAGATTTAGAAAAGTTAGAAAATTAAGAGAAATATGATATGACACATACTCATTATTAACCAAATATTTACAATAATTTGGTAAATTAGTGGACTAAACAAGGAATAGATAATTTGAAAAATGATCAACGATATATTGAGTGGTAATTGCAAAAAGAGAGAGAATTGGAAAGAAAATCAGAAGAATCTAGTAAATTATCATTTAGATAATAACAATGATATATACTTAGTATATATATTTTCATTAATCATTATTACTTAAAGGTTCTACTTATAAATAAATATCGATGATTTATAACTCTAACAGTTCTTTTAATTTATCTTGCATAAATTTCTCCAAGACTCTAATTAGATAATTACAAATACTATGATTATGATCTACACTAGTCACAAGATTAATCACTTTCAAATTTATCTTTATATTATTAGGACTTAATTTGACATCTAAATATAGTAATTGAATACTAAAATATGTTCTATGATCAATATATAATAACATACAACTTCCAGATCTCATTTAACTGTTTTTCTGATTCGGTTAAGTTTCATCTATTTAGCAATTATATGATTAGTGAGCATTCATTTATTGAGATTACTGTGATTAGAGACTCTTTTAACTTATTGACTATGTAGTTTATTTCAGTTCCTTCTCTAATTCACTTTCATTTACTGTTTTTTTTTATAAAATTATTGTTACATTAATGTAAACTTTATTTCTTATCTTTTTATTTCATTATCTCATCCAATTATTTATCAATAAAATTGTTAACACATTTATTCTGTTTTTTTAAGTTCTATTAATCATCCTTTACATTCTTTAATATGTATTTTATAACTCAATTTCTTTATCATAAATTTTAAACAATATAATTATATTTTTAATCAAATAATTATATTAATTAACATTATTTGTTGGGTCAATCAGAATAATGCATTTTTCTCTTAGTATTATTCATATTTCTATTTCTTCAGTTGCTTTTGATCTACGAAATTATGTAAACTTAAAAATCTAAACTTCATATGATCTTATATGAAAGATAAATAAAATAAGTGATTTATGTTAGAATTAAATTGAAAATATTATTTCTTATTCATCATTGTTAAATAAGATTTTTGTTAATAAGTTACTTCGTTTATCTAAATTTAAATAAAATCAATTATTTTAATATAAATGACTTCTTACATGCAATCAACCTTTAGTATCCAAACAAAAGCTAATTTTGACTTTCTGCAATAGCCTAGTGACTCTGATTCTGATAGTGAATCAAAGCAATTTTTAAAGGGAGCATAAAAGTAAAGTTAGTAGAGAGATATAAAAAAATAAAAGAAACTGATTGATATAGATTAAATAAAAAATGAGTTAGAAATAAGACCAATAACTGAGAATGTGAATCCTGAAAATTATTATCGTAGATTTTCTAGGAAAAGTATTATTGGATTGTCAAATATGATAATTCCAACATCGTCAATTTTAATTGAATAATTAAGTTAAATAAAAAAGATTAAAGAAATTAGAAAGGAGGTACCTCCTGAATTATTAGGTCGTATATATTCTGAATTTAGGTATTTTTGATAGTAATATTTAGATATCAATCAATATCTCAATTGAATCCAGTTTATAGATAAGGAGATCAGAATAAAAGATTTTATATAATTTTGGAAGGCAAAGTGGTTGTAATGAAGCCAAAAGAGAAGATGGTTGGATCAAATAAGTTGGATTACATAGAAAATTAATCCACGAAAGTTGTTAAAAAGACTGAATAGGATCCCTATGGATTAAATAGTGTATTTCCAGATTACATTATTTTGAAAGTATTATTTTAAGGAGAGTATGTAAATAAAGAGCTATAAAAAAAGTTCATTTGGAGAGGCTGCTATAAAGTTGGACACAGCTAGATCATCTACTGTTTATGCGTTAGAATAGACTCATTTAATATATTTAAGTGAAATGGCATATTTAGAATTAATAAATCCATATATGAGTGCTGCTTTAGATAATAAAATAAATTACTTTTCCAAAACTCCATTATTTTAGTTTGTTGAACCTTCTGAATTCATGGGGATAATTTTAGAATGTAAACTAATAACCCATCATGCTGGAGAAATTATATTTAAAGAAGATGATAAATCTTCTCATATATATTTTATAATAGATGGTGAAATTGAATTATCAAAAAAAGTAGGAGAAAAACGAGTAGTCTTATCATCTTATGGATAATATTAAGGATTTGGTGAAGTTGAAATAATGTTAAAGATTTCTCGATTTACAAAGGCCAAAGTGATAACACCTAAATTACATGTATACAGAATTAGAAAGAGACAGTTTTTTGATAATTTAGGTAATTATCAAATATTTGAAAATATGAAAAAGAATTCAGATATTATATTTAAACATTGGCAAAAACGATGTTAGGCTGCTTAAAGGACAATCCATTCATAAGATGAAGTAAATTCAAATTCTGATAATTAGATTTTTAAAGCTGCTTAAGATGTTTAATCAAATAAACCAAATTTCCAAGCCAAACATATTCTAAATAAAAAATTAGTTGAATCTTAAGGATAAAAATTGTCGTAAGTTAAATTGTTATAAAATATAACAGATGAAGATCTGAAGAGTATA
Source organism: Paramecium sexaurelia (assembly GCA_000733375.1). Classification (NCBI taxonomy): domain Eukaryota; phylum Ciliophora; class Oligohymenophorea; order Peniculida; family Parameciidae; genus Paramecium; species Paramecium sexaurelia. Next base: position 251,654 of record JPFM01000120.1, on the reverse strand, counting down.
AAAGTAGTTAATACTCAGAATCAAAGTGTATTATAAAAAGTATATAGCAATACTTTATAATAATATTAAGCAAGATTATTGAAGAAGCCTTAAGTTATACAATAATCCTAAGATGAGAATTGTATTAGAAATTAATTTACATTAAAGACATAAGTTGATTATTTAAATGAAAATAGTACAGAATTCAATTCATTAACAACAAGATCTTCATAGCCAGTAATAAAGACTGACAATGTCCATTAATCTTATGGATAATTGCCTTCACTTCATATAGCCTAGAATCCTCCATTATAAATAGTTTTTGATACTCTTAGTACACTTCCTAGAGTTCATAAGGATAACTTAGTTTTGTCTCTTATGTATTAATAGGCTTTCAAATCAGAAAATCCAGAAAAGAAAGCGAAATAAATTCAAAAAGTGATTTAAGCTTCATATAGGAATGTTTAAAAATAATTTGAATAAAAAACACATCATTAAAGTGAGATCAACAATATTAGTATAAATTAATCGATTGAAAAGAGAAGAATGAAATTTAAATCTAGTTAAACTAATGATCTCAATTCAACAAGAAGTAATTATGTGAGTTTTGTTCAATAAAAATAATTATGTTCGTAAATCATTTGAAAAACTATAAAATATTTTCTTTATTTTTTCAAAAACATTCATTCAATATACACAAATGAAAAAGTATACTGAAAAGGATTTTGATGAGAAAGTAGAAAAGGCTGTTGATAAAGTTACCTAAATATTAATATTCTTAGTATTTAAACAAGAAAGCCCAATAATAATCTCAAAAAGGATACTTTCATCACAATAATGAATGTATAATTGATAAATTGGTTGAGAAAGAGAAATTGATGACAAGCATTGCTAATATATTTACAGAAGTTGCTAAAATCACTTGTAATGAATTAGTCGAGCCAATAAAATAATCAATTGATTAATTAGAATCAGATTTGTCTAAAATCAAAGAACTTGTTATAAAAAGTTTTAATTAAGTAAACATTACCTTAATAATAGTTTACTCCAGTTATGAGAAGTGTTGGAGTATCAGAAAAAGTAATTGAAAGCGGAAAGTAAATAGAGACAGAAGAAATAGATAGAGTAAGAAAAAAATTACAAAACCATGATAATATGATCAGTTTATTGATGGACACATAGTATTTCTATTATATTATCTTATAGAGCTTAACTAAAATAAACTCTATAAATATTTAATACTTCAGATGATATACAATCAAGTATAAAATAAATTAAATATTCTTATAGAATTACTTTCTTAATTTGATGACAAAATTTATTAGCTTAAACAAGAATTAAATGATACTAAAGTTAATGATACTGTTAGATAAGTTAAAGGTATAATTAATATCTATTTATTAGAGAAATGCAATGCATGTTGGGTTGTTCTTGGGGATGTTAATGAAAGAGTTGAAAAAATGTAGAAGTATTTAGATGAATAAATGGAAAAAAAGAAATCAGGAGGATTATTATAAAAAGCTGCCTCTTATATCAAAGCATCATGAATATAATTCTGTATTATGTAGTTAAAGTAAATAAATAATTATTATAAATTATAATCCTAACATAATTATAACAATTAAAATGTCATTCATAACAAAAAGTAATCAATCTCTTTTTTCATTTAAAATTTTATTGCTTCTAAAATTTTCAAAAATTAATCCTTTTTATATCTTAATGAAATTCTAAGAGGTATTAATTGGTTCATAGATTTATTTAAATAATAAAAATAAAAGCCAATTTTGATAATTAGAAATTAAATAATGAGTCTGAAAAAGCATATAGTTTCTTATAATCAATAATAAACAAAAAATAAAATACAAATTAAAATAGTCAAATAAAGTCTTAAAAATTTTAAAAGATAATAGAATAAATAATTGAGAGGATATAATTTTTAATATTAATTATAAATGATTTTTACTATGTTTATAAATATAATAATAAATGAATAAAATAGATATATGAAAATAGGAAGATGAGGAATAATAAGATAATTGATTATGCATTCTTGATTATATTTCATTGTTTTTATTATGTAAAAACTTTTTCATTTAAAAATTCTCTTAAAGCCTAAAATAATGATTATTGTATGATACCGCAGGACACATTTCAGCATCATCTGAAGTCTTTTTGGCCCTGGCTATTTCTTAGTCAACACAATATAGATGTAGAATGCTTTCAATAGCAACTCCAAAAATATTTGTAAAGACAGTTGCAATTACAAAGATGATGATTGCTAGGACTAAGGTTGGATTATATGGATTAATAACAATTCCACCAAATAACAATTATGGCAATTCAGAAATTGAACGACAAAAGAACATAGATATGGTTAATGTAATCATGATTCTTGCAATATTATTTATTAAATCTCCTAATCCTACAACTTACATAACAATAGAAGGATTATTAGACATAATATCTAGTGATTTTTTTGCTGCATGGAAAAAGCCATCTCCAGTCATATTAATTTAGACATAGATATTCTAATTTAAAAATTGCAAGAATCTTTCAAAACACCAAATACAACATGCACAACATTTAAAACAAAATTAACATCCATCAGTGTTTCTCATATATTCTGCATTTCTCTATTTAAACTATATTAATATTATTTACATAAAGATATTCAAAGAATGATCTGAATATTGAGACTAAACCCAATAATAATGCTCCTAATACAATAGATCCAAAATGATAAACAAAACATCTTTTCCATGATGAATTAAGCGGTTAAACATGTTCTTATCCGCTCTTTCCTTATTACCAGTACCATACACAAACAGATCCTGCTATGATAAAACTATTAACTCCAATGATTAATGCATATGTCCAAAATGTTGCAAATAATAAATAAAATCCACTAAAATATTCAAGAAATGTATATTTCAATTAACCAAAAGGCCATTATTATTGTTTAGTATTGGGAGTACCAGTTGAACATATTAAACTAAATTATGAATATCAAAATTATTACAAAGCAATATAAATAAATACAATTGTAAATATTAAAGTAGCAAAAGTTGAAAAAATAGGAACTATTACAATACTTGCATTTTTAGTAACAAAATCAGATGCTGATTTAATTATAGCTATCGCCAAATTGATTCTTTTATAAAAACATATTGTTAAGATTATTGTACCCAAACCAAAGCACCACCATATTATTGATTATAATAAATATCCAGTAGGTGATAAACTAATTGTCATATTTGATCTATTTATATAGAATTATTAAATTACGCTGCTTTATATTATAAGTAACTGTAATATCCAAAGAATATAGAAAGTACAACAATAATAAATATTATAAACCAAATCACAGTTTTGCTGCACCATTTTAAAAGATATGTGAATGATAAAGTGAAGCAAGTACCAATTACAATGAAAATAAATAATGTATACTTGGCTCCTTCAACATCTGAAATTAATTAGTGCAAGAAACCCATCTTTAGAGCTTCTTGAACAATTTTATATTATGAAGGATCTGTGGGGATGCAAACCCTTTGATCAACTTTTCATATTATTATTATATTACATTTAATACTATTATATAAAGTAGCACTATTACAAGATGTAACTACTGAATTTACAGCGCATTTTAGTTATGAATTTTGGGTTGTACCAATTGGTGTTGTTGTTGTAGGAACAGTTGTACTTGTTGGAGCATTGAATTATAAGTGTTTATGCTTAGCTATTTGCACACTAGGACATTCCTGAACGCAAACTGTCTTCCATAAGAAATCACTATTAAGATTAGTGAAGTATATGAATGGATAATCTAACAATGCTCCCATTCCACATGGCCTATCTTTATCATATTTGTTTCTATTTACGATCAGGGTCATATCCTCTGTCTATCAATTATACATTCCCGGTTTGATTCATGTATATGCCCATTCCAAAGATACTTAACAACAGGCCTGCATAGAGAATGGCACAAAATACATTTGTGCAGGATCTTCTACTATTGTCTATGGGACCATTTGATAGGTTAAGCATTAGATTGTCTCCATCCTATATTTGCATTTATTTAATTATTATTCGATACAGATATATCAATTAAGAAGAAAATAAATAAAGTAATATGAAAATTTATATCTACCTTTCACTTTAACTAACAACAATAAAATTTGGTTAAGATACTAGTTCATTTAGTTAATAAGATTCTTAATAGACTTTTATTACAATAAAGAGTATTTAATATTGATTTACTAATCAATGATTTTTAAGTGAATTAGTAATAATAAATTTAATAATTTACACTTACATGTAAATGATTATTAGATTGATAAATACTTTTATAAGATTAGATTATGAGAACATTTAGTTGTTTGATTTAATAAATTATGTTAAGACTGAAATAAAGGATTTAAAACTATTAGTATTCTGATCAATCTCATTTCTTAAATTTATTAATGATTATCTATAGAAATTTGGAATATGTAACTTAAGAGAACAGAAATTATTCAGATATATACTATTTATATTTTAATTTTTCATAAATAATACAAAATAGTCAATAAATAAGTATGAAATATATTAGAATAATTTAAGATTGCTATTTTATTTGATAAAGATAGGAATTAATTATCAATTAAATAGGTAAATTTTGATGAATCGAATAAACATAGATATTAAAAATAAATATATTGATAAAGAATGATTTATATTTTATTTATATGTGTTAAATCTTTTTTTCATTAATAAAAATGATGTTTTCTGATAAATGATTATTGTAATATAAAATTAATATAAATGAAATTCAAAATTGACATTTTTATAAATTGAATGAATTTATAAGTAGATGATGGAAAAAAAATAATAGATGAATAATACTTATTGTAAAAAACTATTGATAAAAATCTTAATAAATGAATCGTTAATAAACTTTAAGATCTATGCTAACAGATATTTAAAATACCTTTAATGGACAGATTATCACAAAGTTATCTTATAAATATGATAAAAATAATATTTTAATAAAATTATATATGATTTAAAAATTACGGTGTAATTAATAAAAAAGATAAGATAGTAAACGAAGTTGAAATGCAAAAGTTCATTAATGAGAGATTATCAAAAAATACTCAAATTTATATTGACTATATTATAAAAATGAATGTGAAATTGATTCATTGAAAATCTAGATTTATATATACATTTTAATCACAATAAACCTTAATTTATAAAATTTAATCTTCTTTGTAAATTTTAATTCATAATAAATTATTGATCATTCTGGAGAAACAATAATATATAATTTAATTATACAAAGTTGTTAAGCAAAATTGTAATTTGATTGTCAAATTGATTTCGATATACTTTATCAAAAAAGCTAAAAGTTAAACCAATTTTATAATAATCAAACAGAGATTAACACAATTTCGTCTTTGCAGAGATATCGATATGATTAAAAATGGAAAAGAACAGAAAATAAACTTGATTAGAATCTGAATTGTAGATTAGATATTGAAGATTCATCATGAAAATAATAAAATTGTTAAATGGATGGAAGATGAGATAAGATAAGATAGGGAAATTTGAAAATCATAAGGGAAATAAAATATGATAATAAAGGAGAAGATTGTAGGGGAGAAGGAATGAAATAGAAATGATGGTATAATATGATGAGAGGTTGATTTGAATTAATTTATAATCAGATTTTTTTTTATATTAAATAAAGTTAATTGAATGGGGGTGGATGGAATTTTAATCGAGAATGTTCGCAAGAATGGTTTTTGATGTATCTTAAGGAAGAAATGAATATTCGATGAATTTCTAATAGTGGTTATCCAAAAGTTGATAATAAATATATAGTATAATTAATGTCAAAATCACGTAGTCAGTCATCGATTCCTGCATTTTTATAGAAAACTTATGATATTTTAGAAGTATATAAGTTATAAAATGTTAAGAATCCTTAATTACAAGAAATAGTTGGTTGGAATGAAGATGGGTCAGGGTTTTTGGTGAAGAATGTAATAGGGTTTCAAGATTAGGTTTTACCTATGTATTTTAAACATCGAAATTTCGCATCATTTGTTAGATAAGTAATTTGAATAAATTTATGAGTGTTTAGATGAATATGTATGGATTTCATAAATCAAGAAGTGATTAAAAGGAGAACGAATTTATTCATCCGCATTTTAAAAAGGATCAACGGTGAGTATGATTAATTATGTTAGAAACCTATTAAAGAAAATAAAGAGAAAATCAGGAGAGAATGGAGATGATTAGTTTGCAATAATGGAATTAAAGACTCATCGAAATTAAAATATATCTGATGTAAAATTATTATGGATGAAACAAAAAATAGAAATAATTACAACAAATAGTGGTAAAATAGTAAGAGTTAGAAAAGGTGTGCAAAATCCTGATTGATCAAAATAACAAAATATTGTAATATAATCAATAATTGAGAAACTAATTGGTTTAAGAAAGGTAAATATGGTTTAGATAAGATTACTAGAGTTAATGGCAATAAAAAGTTATAGAAACTAAAGGGTTACTTCTTGGGTTAGTAATAAATCTAAGATGAATGTTTATAAGTAAATAAATAAGTTTAAAATTAAGAAACGATGCATTGAAGAATTAATATAATCAGATAATGAAGAATTAATATTACCCAATTCAAAAAAGGTGAAAGGAGAAGATTCTGATAGTACAATTGACAAAATGGAATAGTTCTATGGATAATAACCTTTAATGTTGACAAATGCATTGGTTGAAAATGATGGAATGATTTAATTAAACGATGATAACCAATTCAATGAGATATACTTTGATTGAGCTATAATTAAAATACATTTATGTTAGAAACTAATATTTTAATTATGAATTAATAGTTGGGATCTTATGTTAAATTTTTTCATATAATCAGAGAATTAGGAGATAGTAATCAAATAGATGTCAAATAGAAACAGATTCTCAAAGTTAATTTCACAACCAAAGAAAAAAAATTGATGAATATACTTGATGATCTAAGTAACAATCATAAGAAATATTTAGATGATGAAGATGAAGAGGAAATCAAATATAGTCTCTTAAACTACCTTAATGAATTGCCAAGAGAGAAGTAAGAAATATAAAGACAAATGAAGCGAACCAGATCTAGCATTACTGATGTTGATCTTATTAAAGGTGTTTAATATGATGAATTAAAATACACAGACACAGTAGCAGATATGGAAAAAGCATTGAAGTTAATAACTCATTTTAATTCGAAATTCAAAGACGGATAAAACGTTGATCCTAAAGTTAGTGAAATTTTCGATAATATTCGCAGTCTTTTCAATCAAAACTCCCCTTAAAATATATATTCACCAATTCTACTGGGAAGAGGTCAATCACTCACTTCAGATATTAATTACCAAATAGAATGTGAACTTAGTGAAGCATATAAATAAGTTAAATGTTAATTTGCTAATTATATGAAAAGTCATTTATTACTTATGGATGAAAATGTCTCTTATAATACTATTTTTAGTTTACTTAAAGAATTAAGCAAAAATCTATTGAATTGTGATAACTTTAGTTTCTTTATGTTCAATTAGAATAATGAAATTGAACTTTATCAATCTAAAACAGATAATATTGAATAAATAGAAATGGATAAATAAATAACTGATGAATTATAAACCATACCTGAAAATAAAATATTTAGATTCTCTAATAATTCATCCTTTTGTTCCAAATTAAATGGAATCAATCATCTCTCATCTTATGGGCTATATACCAATAACGGTTTACATAACAATAATGGTTAATATGTCAATAATGTTATTTTCATTTATCATTCAAAATCAAATAAATAACTTGACTCTCAAGACATTCTAAAGTATTAATATATTTATTATACTAAATTAGGATTGCTAATGAATATTAATTAATTGATGAAATCAAAAATTTATCCATTTTTCTAATAAAGACTATCCAAAATGCCAAAGTTTAATGTTTTAGTCCTTTGTCTATAGCTGATATGATTTTAGATCTTGGAATCTCCTTCGTAAGAGCTTCTAAATTTGTACTCCTTGAGAAAATGTATAATATTCTCACTTAAACTTATAAAATTGATAAGTATACTTAATTTATTATTAGATTATAAACAGATTAATAAGAACTTTAAGTTTGGGACAATGAAAGTGTCTACATTATTTTTAAAGATTAAACTGTTACAGTATGTTTCAGAATCTATTAAATGAATTTGGCTAGACAATCTGATCAAAGATTATATTCTGAAATTAAACACTTTTATGAAAAATATCTTAGATTTATTAGAGAATGCTTTGATAAAAGCGCTTTTTATAAATTCTTCTTAAGATCAAATGATTCTCTTATTTTTGAATTCGACAAAAGTGGTCATTTATTATTCCTATCAAGACCAATACCATAACAAATTAAAACAAATTTCAAAATTCAATTTAATTCACTTATGATTCACTCTAACCTCTTGTCATATAATAAAATATTTGATTAAAGTGTTGTATCCAATATTGAAAGTTATTTATAAGATCATAAATGGAAAACGATGAAAGATAATGAAAAATAATATGAAATATTCCTTAAAATCGAAGAAAAAACTTATAAAGGTTTTGCTGTAATATTTACAGAAAATATTAAGGGTTGGGTTAAGGAACAATTCTAATAATTTGAATCTGGGAATCAATTGGATTCAAAAATTAAAGCTAAAATTAGAAAATAACTTATTTAAAATGAAACAATTAATTTTGTTAATAAATTAGAGGAAAATAATCCGGAAGTCAAAGATTCCGTTGCTTCTTTATATATGCCTTTATAACAATTAATATTAAAACGATCTAAATCGATAAGAGATTTGTAAAATGCTTAAACTGAACCAAGAATGAGAAAAACAGAAGTTCCATAAAAATCGAAATTTTAATCATAAGAATTAGATTTAAACGAATTTACTCTAGATAATTAAGATGATCTAATAGATACTTTTGATTTTAACATAATGGATTTAACTTCACAAATATAAAAACATAGAGTTGTTTGGGCCATATTAAAAAAGAATGGACATTTAGATGATTATTAAATACCATATGAAAATTTGTAACACTTTATTAAAGATATGGAATAACACTATAATAAAAATAATAATCCATATCACAATTATGATCATGGTGTAACTGTTATGTAAACTGCACATTATTTTTGTATGGAACTTTCTAAAACTTCCAAAGCCACTATTATAGATAATTTTAATAGATTTATATTAATGATAAGTAGTTTTGGTCATGATGTTGGTCATACAGGCAGAACTAATTTATATGAAATTAATAGTCTAAGCGAATTAGCTATTACATATCATGACAAAAGTGTACTTGAATAACATCATGCTGCCTTAACTATAGAATTTCTAAAGAGTCCTTAAAGCAATATTCTGGTAAATCTTAGTCAATAACAATTCAGAAATTTTAGAAAAGGACTCATTGCCAATATCTTAAGCACAGATATGTCTGAACATTTTACTTTATTGAAAGATTTTGAAAATAGACCGAAAGATTTTAATGATTGCAAAATATTAAGTGGTTATATAATGCATACGAGTGATTTTGGAGGAGCTGGAAAAAAAACTAATTTGTCTATTAAATGGTCGTCGAGAGTCAATTAAGAATTTAGTATTCAATATAAATTAGAAGGAGAACTTGGATATCCATAATAACCATACATGAAAGATTTGCATATTGTAATTTACATTTAAATGTATTTAGCCACATGTCTTAGCTAAATCAGAAATAGGATTTCTTAAAGTTATCGTAAGACCTTGCTATGCATTATTAAGTGAATTTATGGATGATAGGATTAAACATTGTATAAATAATATTGATGATACAATACAATATTGGGAGAAAATAGTCAAAAAAGGTGAAGAATAACAATAATGAAAACTATATTTATATTATTTTATATGTTGTGTGAGAATTTAAAAATGTCTGATAATTTTGTGGAGAAATACCCAGATAGAGTGTAATTCTTAATCATAATTAGTCCCATATTATTATAGATCAGCCAAAGATCTAGGCTAAGATTTTAAGACGGAACATCAATTAAGAAATACTTAGTGAGCAAATCTGATCATTTTTATCATTTTCTTTAAGTCATAAGAGAAACCCTTCATTTATAAAAATAAGAAAGCCTGTACTTATTTATTAACAATTCTGGTCTAATTAAGGCAGGTAATATTCCTTATATAACATTTCAGAAAGTTAAGTTGATGAAATCTATTAGAAATTTAAAAGTTAGGATGGATTCCTTAGAATTAATTTAACTGAGTATCCTTCTTTTGGAAATATATGATTCTTACAAAATCAATACTTTTATTTTCAATTAAGCATTATTTCTATATTAAAATAATAATTCTATAAAAAACTATTGTTTCTCAGCTTCATTTACTTCCTCCATTATCAATTTACTTTACTTATTTTTTTTAAATAAAAAATCAAATTTATTCTTACAAAAATCTTACTCTTAACTTTTAAGAAATAATCTCATATAAATTTATTACATCCGTAAATATTATTATATATTTAAGAATACTTTTCTTTCATACAATAAATAAAGATAATATTTTCTAATTTAATTCTCAGAAATGGATCAACATAAGATCATTTATCTCATATTTTTGTTAAATATTTATTATAATTAAAATGAAAAATTTAATGAATGGAATTCTGTTTGATCATATAGATGAATCTAAAACAAATAAAATTCACTAACCTTTTTCAATAGCCTAATTTAATAAAAATTATTTATCTCAAATTTTATTATATAACGAAATTTAAATGTAAAAGAGCATAAGTGAATTTAATTACATATTAATATTCTATAAAAATTGATCACATCTGATTTGACTTTAATCCTTAATTATGTATATATTATTCATATTCCTAAAATTAAACTAATAATGTTATTCATCAATAAATCTTAAATAAATTCTTAATTCATAATAATCTATTCATTCTTGAAACTAATTGTTTAACATCTAGTAAATATCTATGACAATTTATATTAATCTTAATTTCATATCAAGTCTTAAACAATAATATATCAATAACTATATTATTAAAACATTAAAAAAATATGATAAAAACTGAAAAAATAGATCTATTAGATTAAAAAGAAAATATTATTGATTGATTTTTGATTCAAATTAAGTATTTGTCTTCTTAACAATGTTTTACCACTAGAATTTTAATGTAATAAAAAATGAGACTATCATTAATATTTAAATAGATTAAATAGATTTTAATTACACTTATTAATAGCTTATCATATACTAAATTAATATCAAGTTGTTAGAATATCTAAATAAAGATTGATAATAAAAGTATCTTAGTATTAAATTATAAAATTATTTTAATTTTTGGATCCATTTACCTCCTCAAATTACAAAATATAAACTTAATAGCAGTTTGTAATTATCAAATTATAATTTGTAGTGGTTTGAGAAAATTCGATAGAATTTTAATTTATATAATACTTGACGTATTAAAACACAATTGTTAATATTATATTAATAAAATCATAAAAAGCATAAATGAATTACTCTCATATTGTCTGTCCATTATGTAAAATAAGCGTAGGCTTCTTAAGTTGCTGTACTTGCCATAAAAAATTTGATATGGTTATCTGTAATGGATTATCTGTGAATTGTCCTCTTTGTGTAGATGTAAATGAAAATTGATTTATTGTAGTTTAAATTGGATACTTACTATTAGAGTGATGAAGATGTTGAACTTCATTCAAAGTGTCATAGAAATTCAAAAAGAATGTTCTATCATTGTCAATGTTGTGATGGATATTATTGTAAATGTGTGTATGATTTTATTTTAATTTTAAGGGAGCAATAATTGAAAAAACAAATTGTTTTAAATCCAAATCCAATGCATAAATTAAAATAATGTTAAAAAGCTTGAAAAAATTCAAAATTAAAATGAAAATCTTTACTTTTTGTTTATTTATTCTTGATCTATTTAAATATATTTCTAATATATTATATTATATATCCCTAGTAGTAGCCTTCTTTCATTAGTTTTCTGCAATGCAATTTAGTTTTAAGAACTTAAAATATTTAAAATTCAAATTTATTGCTTATAAACTTTTATGACTTTCATAAAATAACATATAACCTTAAATAAATAAAATTTAATATTTAATAATTTTCATGCTTTCGGTCTTATAACTACATTTTCTTTATATAAATCAGCATGAATTTATCTAATTTTTTAAGATGGTCCTTTTGGATTAACAGTTTAAACTATTAAGATATATTTATAAAAATACTTCTTGTCCTTGGAGATAATTACCTATCTGTCAATTATGAGATTGGAATTGTTAAATCTTCGTTTGTTTAAATCTAATATATTGTTAATGAATTAAAATTACCAATTTATTAGCACAATTGAATTATTCTATGTGAGAACCAATATCTTCATTTGATTATCTACATGATATATTTTATTAATCAGGATTTCGAGTAGAATTTAACATATCAGTTAAATTAAAATGAATAGAATCAGTTTCGCTTTTTTAAAATGAAGAAGGCAAGGGTTTTATTTTATTAACATGACCTTAACTCAGAGCATTCTAAAAATTAAGTGTTAATTACTTTAGTGTGTCCTGGTTAATGAGAATTAGTAAAATCAGTAGAAAAATTATTTTTTTTATGTTTAATTTATTTTGGAGTGGAATTCTTTATTTCTAATAAATTAACTTAACTTAAAGCATTTTCATAATATTTATTTTTGCTTTTTTATCTTGTTAGTTAAGATTATATTGATTTTAATTATTATTCTTTTTTTAAAGATTCTTCAATTAAAATGGATTATTTTCTCTAAAAATCATTTTTTAATTTCAAAGCTACAGCTTAGCATTATTCTGAAATTTTCTTTTCATTAACTAATTTTTTGATAATTCATTCTTCTATTCACTTAATTTGTTTTCTTTATCCTTTAATTATAGTTCAAATTATTTAATTTAGTTCTCCAATTTAAGAATTTAATCTCTAAATATGATTTAATTACAAAATACTTCTATTCTTATAGATGTTTATCTAAAATTATATTATCCTATTCTAACTAGCAAATTTTTTATGATTGTAACTACTCTTTAGCTTAACTAGAATTTTAATATTAATTATTTTGAATGATAGTATCATTATAGACTCTGTTAAGATCAGAAATTTATTATAATAAGCTTCTTTACTAATTTATTTTTTATATATACTGCTTATTCATGAGATTAACTTAACTCTTATATAGTTCTTTATAACTTTTCTTTTTCTTTCATTTCTTATTCTAATTCAAATGTGAGTTATTTAAGCTTTATTTTTTAACAATTAAAATCCTTTTGATTAATAACATTTTTATACATATTCATAGATTGATTTTTAATTATTTAATGCTTCTGAAAACTCCCTTGCCAAACCTTCTTTTGATATTTCATTCTATTTTAGAATTGAGGTAATCTACAGTTAAAAGTCAGTACATTTATAACATTTTCTACCAAAATTTAGAATTAATAATTATACTTCTCTTTCTTCTCTAATTCTTCATAATCTTAACTTAATTGTATATAATTTTTTTCTAATTTATTATATTCTTAGCATTTGTTTCGATACTCAAATATAATTAATAATCTACTTCGTATTCTAAAATTGTAATCTTTTCATTAAGAGTAGTTTTTAATTTGGATATTTCCTACTCATGCAATTAATTTAATAATTGTATTTCTTTTCCTCTCTCATGATTAGACATATCTCCCATAGCTTTCATTAATGACTCATTTAACTTTTTTAGATTTGCTTCTCTATCTAATGCATCCTTTAGTTGCATTTCTAATAAAACTGATTTATCCATTAACTGTTTATTATATTTTTTTAAATTCTTATACAAACAAAAAATTAATATATTCTAATACTTACCATATTCAAAATCTAATACATCCAATCGTAACCCTCTATATCAATTTTAGATAGCTTATATTTTCATTTCTTTAATTTAGTTATAAGAACTAAGAGGAAATAATTTATTTATTAGATCCAATTCTTGAATAGTTTAGAAAATGATAAATCTAAACAATTAAATCACATTAGGTAAATTGACTATCATTGAAAGAAATCCATTCTTAGTAGTTATAAATCAAACTAATAGACAAAGATTAACATACATAAAAGATTTTATTAATTTTAATGATAAAGATTTCATATCAGTAGATGATGACAAATTGATCTTCTCTTTTATGTTGAGATTTATCTTTATTTAGTTTTTAATATATATAAGATAAACATATTCTACTTTATGATAAAAAATAATTATTTACTGTAGACTTATTTATAAAACTTCAATTGATATTATATTAATGCTTAAGTAATTTAGATATGAGAATTATATAATAGAAGTATTTGTTTAAATATTTATTGAATTTTTGAAGGTTTCTTATAGAAAATGGAAGAATAAGGTTTTGTAATTGAGAATTTTAAATGATTTGTAGTTTTAGTTCGATAAAATTATGGTTTCGTTTCATAGTTAATAGAAGGAATGTTTGGAAAGCTTTAATTTCTTAAAGATATTTGATGATTATTCTAATGTTTAAAATAAATATATTCTGACCATTTTTATACTATATATAATTTTGAATTGTATTATATTAGTTATTGAATAATTATAAATAAGAAATGGACACACCTATTGGTAAGGATCTCACGAATTAAGTGATTGGAAAGGTTTATAAATTAATAAAGAAAGTTGGGAGTGGTGCTTTTGGAGAAATTTATTTAGTTTAAAAAGGGAAAGAAGAATATGCTATGAAATTGGAGAGGAATGATACTAAACATCCATAAATATTTTTTGAGGCGAAATTGTATAACTATTTATAGGGATCTGATCCTAGTGATAAAGGTATTTGAATAATTAACTCAAAGGCAGGGATTCCTAGAATATATGCTTAAGGCTAAGACGGTGATTATAATTACATCGTCATGGATTTACTGGGTTAAAGTTTGGAAGAATTATTCAACAAAAATAACAAAAGACTTTCACTGAAAACAGTAATTCGAAGTTTTGAATAATCTAGGTGCTTATGTTGGGTGATTAAATGATTTAACGGATTGAATATATACACACAAAATAGTTTCTACATCGTGATATCAAACCAGACAACTTTCTAATTGGTTTAGGCAAAAAGGCAACTCGTGTATACATTCTAGATTTTGGATTAGCTAAAAGATATTTAACCAAAGAAGGTCATATTCCTTATCGTGAAGGTAAAAGCTTAACTGGAACAGCTCGTTATGCTTCTGTAAATACTCATTTAGGTTTGGAATAGTCAAGAAGAGATGACCTTGAATCACTTGGATATGTTTTAATGTATTTGCTTAGAGGTCAACTACCTTGGCAAAATATGAAAGCTAACAATCAAAAAGATAAATATTAAAGAATTATGGAAAAAAAACTTGAAACATCGCCTGATGCTCTTTGTAAAGGATTTCCTATCGAAATGAGTTAATATCTCAATTATTGCAAGAATTTGAAATTTGAAGACAAGCCAGATTACAATTATTTGAGAGGTCTTTTCAAAGTATTAATATATTAATAATTATTTTAAGGATGCATTTAAGAAGATTGGTTTTGAATGGGATTACAAGTTTGAATGGATTAAAGATGAAAATTTAATTAAAACTTAATAAGATATACTATCAGATAATAAATTAATGATTATGACTTAGCCTTTATAATAATAATAATAATAATAATAGTAAGGTATAAGACCTAATGGAATTGAATCAGACAAAAAGATTGTAAATACCAATAGTCATCATCTGAATTCCAATACTCAATAATAATCAGGATAAAGAAAACTTTAATAATAGACCAGCAAAGTCTCATAGTAGTTATCAGTAGAGAAAAAAAGAACTACTTCCTAAAACAAACAATTTATTTAATCTAAAGAACTAGTCAAACCTGTTACTTAAGTTTTAGCACCAAAGATTGTTACTACTAAAGAACCACATAGAAAATATTGAATATCAATTGCATTATAATAACATTAATATTTATGATAAATGAAATTGATAATTTCGAAATTTCTTAACCTAAGTAATAGATATAGATCTAATTGAGACAAGTTAAATTAAATTTGTTAGATGAACAAAACATTCACATATAATTAGCTATTGTATCTAATTAAAATGAGATCAAACAATTAACAACAATTGAAAATATAGAAGACAGACAGATTTATAAACTAAATTACGATGAATAAGATTAAATTCTTCAAATCTTATTAATTAATGATGGTAAATAATTAGGCTATTCAAATCAGTTATTAGAAACATTATTTACAAAATAAATAAATGAAATTAAGATAATTCATGAATAAATAGTAGTAGGAGTTTTGAGTATTTAAATTATTAAAGATAATCCTGAAAAATAATTAGATTCTGAAAGATTAAAAGATTACTTAAAATAAACAGGATTAGAAAAGATCTTTATGATTATTTTTGCTGAAATACTTGCATAAAAAGTATAAGTTAATGATGTTTACAAATTTGCTGCTAAAAGACTTAGAGAAATAGGTTAAAAAATACTAAATGAATAAAAATAATGACTTAATAAATTCTCATCTAAATAACTATTATAATTATTTAAAATTAATATACAATTAGTTTAATAGAAACAAATCAGTTGCATGAAAATTATTTTATTTTGACTATTTTTTTAATTAAACATATTTTATCCATTTTCATAGCATTTCGACGATCCCCCTTTCTATCTAAATATTATTTAATTTTTGTATCCTTCTTTGATTATATCTATATAATAGCGTAGGAGGATAGATTTTATTTGAGTTTTTGCTCTAAATAATTATATTATTTCTTTTAATTTAACTAAATGTATCAAGTAATGATATTATAATTATTGAAGCATGTAAAGAGTATTAAATTATCAATTGAATATAAGATGAGTTGATAAATATTTAAAATGAGTTAAGATTATTAATTATTGTTAAATAAAAGAAATTGATTAATTATTATAAATGATAACAAATCATCCGGCTTACCCCAAAAAGGAGATTGATAAATATTATTTGCAATCCAAATTACCAGAGTATATAGTTTATTAAAATAGATATTAAACAGTTCCTATAAATGAACATTAAAAAAAAACTCATGATTATTACAATGATAATACTCATATTTGGAATAATGCGCATTAAGCTAAATCAAATCCAAAAGTATTCAAACAACTAAAAGAACAATATGATAAAGGAGAAAAGAGAATAAAGAAATTATAAGAAATGGAATAGAAAGAGAAATAAGAGTTACAACACAACAAAATAATTTATTTTAATATGGCAAGAGAGGAAGATCTCATGAGATTGCATCAGAGAAAATTGGAAAGAGGTAGTTTACAAAACTTAAGTTAATAACGCAATGATGTTGAGGTTGATACAATTGCTATTAAACCAATTTTATCAAGAACAGCTTTACTGGGTCGACCAGATCATTTATGGAATAAATTAAATTAATAATCTTAAAAATATGTTAATTTGTTAATCAATCCAAAGATTTTATAAATGGAAGAGTAAGGAGTTAAGGCTATTAATTAAAAAATCCAAAAAGACGTTGAAATTGAATAAATCAAAGAAGAATTAAGAATCTAAAATATGGAACAAATTAAACAATAGAGTACACTTAGAAGAATTAATAATCTTGAAGTTGAATAAAGAAGTGGTATTCTACCTTCAAGATTAAGTTTATAAAGAGTCAAAACTGCTTAAACAAATTTTAGACAAAATTAAGATGTTATAGAATCTACTTTGTAACAAATTGAAAATCAATAATAATCCTAAAACATTCAATAACTATAAAATTAAATTATCAATCAAGCTTAATTCAATCAGACTAGTCGGCCATATACAGTTGGAAGTGTAAATATATTTTATATTATTATTAGGATTTTAATTCCATTTCATTCAATGCTGGTTAAACCATTAAAAATGATGTAAAGAATAATCTTACTTAAAATCAAACGTAGTAACCTCCTAATTTTTTTGTTAATACGTATCGTATTATTATTATTAGATAAGACAAAAATCTAAATCTGTATCCACTCTCTCTCATAAGCATCCACTAGATAGAACTGAATTTAAAGGATTGTTATTAGCCTAGGCTGTTGAATAAGCTGAAAGTAATTTCAGTAAAACCCTTAAAGCCAATAGTTCATTATTAAAAGATACTTCAATTCATTTCTCACGCAGTAAGTAATCCATGATTCCAAAGAAAAGAATATAAATTAAATGTAATAACAACTTTCCAAATGAATAAAATTAAAATGATCAAATTGATTTATAGAATGTAAATAATATGTTGGACAGTTTTGAAAGAAAGCTCTATCGACCACTCAATATCAATGATGAGATTTTATGATAACATGTAATATTCATATTAATCTAAAAATTCACTTTATAATGTGCAAAATTAAATTCTTTCATCAATTTCTAGATATAGATTTTGATTTAGATTCATAATATCCGAAATCGGAAGGAAGTCGATATTAACCAGGTCCTGGAGTTTACATACTGGATACTGAGTAAGTTTTTCGGATATCATGTGGGAAACTTCTACATTTACTTGAATGTAAATTAGATGTAGGATAAAATCCAGTCTGAAAAATTAAATATTAAATTATTACTTTTTAGATACCAATATTATCTAGTTTATAATTTCCTGGACCTGGTACATCATTCGTATCTAATATAAATAGAATTTATTAATTTACATTATTTATTGTCGAATCTTTTTGATCTTGGTGGATTAAATAGAGTAGCACAACTATTGGAAAATTTAGATATAGGGTATTTTCCTTAAGAATCAATACCTTAAACTTAATTATAAGCTCCAGGTCCTAGAGTTATAATAAGATTTAAAACCTGGAACATTTTTAGTAAGAATCATAATGTCTTAGGAATTTTTGGGTCTCATTGTATATCTAGTTTAACTTAGAGTTGATTAGGACTCGTATTTTCCAGGTCCAGGAGTTACTTTATTTAATCCACCCATAATTCCACTTTACCACATTTTCTAGAAATAACAATTTGTTATTACATCTCTGCTAACACCAAAAGGATAGCCTCTATTTTTATTTTTATTAACATCTAATTCTCCAACAAGTTTGTAAGTATCAGGTGCAGGAGTTTTGGGTCCATTTTTGGTGAAATCATATCTGGGATGTAAATAAAATTATTTACTTAGTAGAATATCCTACTCCTGCTGCTCTCTTTTCTTTTTAATCTGGAAGATTATAGAAAGCCACTGCACAACTAAAAATTAAAGATAAAAATACTTATTTGGATTCTCTAATTTACCAAAGCGATTGCTTTTAGGAAATGACCAAAGTTATTTAGCTGTACTTAGATTGAGGGGTGATTGACTAATTTGATGGCATGTAGACACTGTAATTGACATTTAATAAAATTAATAAAAGTTATATAATGATGAATATTTATATAAATGGGAAGTTTGATGATCATTTTTCAAAGTCTCATTGGAGAAACTGATTTAACAAGTGTATAAGTTGGATAGACATATACTTATTTTGGTTATTATTGCATTTATATATTTCTTTGAGGAGTATTAGGTAATCGTTTAATAAATTACTGTTTATTGACTTGTTGTTAATTTGATTAGAGAGATTAGAATAATTAAGTAAGCATTTATTTTTATTCTGCTAATTCTTATCGAATTTCTTAGATATATTTCGTATTTTGATCCTCTGATTAGATTTGAGTACAATTACCGTTGCATGAATGATAATTAGATTCATCCATCTTTTTTGATTGCTATTTTTCGAAAGAAGTTTGTAAATTTCTTTCATGAATAGTGTTTTTATGAGATACTAATGAAATACAATTTTAGATATTCCCTAAAGGTGTATCATTAATATCATAAACCTTTTATATTGATTATTTGGAACTTAAAGATTTATTTGAGAATCCCAAGTTTTAACTTTCTTACTTATTGCTAGGTTTAATTTTTATACTGTTAAATTTGTTAAGAAGACTATGAATTTTATTTTTATGATCGTTATAAGCAGTATTATAATCTACATTAAATTTGCTTGGTAAAGTTTTCTATGAACTAAGTTATTATGAGTCAATTTCTTCATTCTAATTATATATCGGTTTAATAGTAGATCGTCTTTCTTCACTAGGAGGCGATCTATTTAGATCTTTATTTACAACTCCGCTTTAACATTATAAATTTTTATTATTTTATTATATTATTTTCTTTGTCCTTTATGCAGTTGTTGATTAGATATCATTAAAAACAGTTTTCTTCTATTTTAAATCAGAATTATATTTTTATTTTTATGCTTCCAAAATATTTTTTAAAGATATCATTCTATCATTAGTTTATTATTATTATTATTATTATTATTATTATTATTATTATTAGTATATTTATTATTATTATTATTAGTATATTTATTTTACTTCATTTTGAGATTATGATCTTTTCTAATTAAAATCATTATTCTTCTTGGTTTATTATTATTAATCTTCAATTTAAAATGCTGCTGTTTTTCTTGAATTCTTAAGACTAGGAATTTCTAATAAACCAAAAGATATTTTATTATCATAATAATCTTCTGTTGGTTATGTTTTGGTTCTAGATTATTAAGTATCTGTTTTTCTTTATGTTTAATTTTCATCATGTTAATCCAATATGATTTCATAAATTTAATTTTATTGATTAAGATTCCTAGTATTAAATTAACATTGTAATTTCCTGATTTCTTCAACTGATTTACTCAATGTATTTCCATTAGTGCTATATTTCCTTAATGATGGATACTGTTATGATTTTATATCACTTAAGGTATTAACTCGAAGTCTAACAAATTACATCACTTCAAATAGTCTTATATATCCCTATATAATCTCCTTTGATATAGGTGTTATTATGTATTACTAATTAGTTTTCTTACAATAATTAACTAACAAAGATATAATCATGAATTACACACTAATTCTTGAGGCGTTTCCAATTACTCTAAATAACCACTGCTCTTGATCTCTACCAACTGTCCCTCATTATATTTACCTTTCACCCATTGAATTCGATCATCTTTGAATATCATCAACCCATTCCCATGATATATTCCTTGTTGGAATTATCCCTAATAAATCTCATCTTATTAATCTAATCTACCCAAACCATTCAACTTCCCTTCCGCAAATTAACCACACTAGTAAAACAAATTAGAAATCTCTATTCCCAACCCATTTGGTAAATTTGCCTTACCTACATTCCCATAGTAGATACAATGATTAAACAATTATATTTACAAATCACCTGATTTTAACTTACTTATTCCCTGTAACACCCTATCTGCTTCGTTAGTACAATCATGAGTTATCTATGCACTTGATGTTTATATTGTAATCTTTCTTTCTCCTTCCTATATAAATATAGCCTCCCCTTTGTCAAATTAACTATAAAACACTCTTGTTCCTACCTTTATTACTATATTCCCATTTGCTACTCCTTTTTTGAAACCTCCCTAAATGATGATCTGTCCTCCTAAGAACAAAATTCCTTATCCATCTATCAAATCGTTTTTCCATTCTCCATAATACGCATAACCAACATCCCATAAGTACACTCCAAGCCCATGCTTTTGTTATTTCGTATTTAATCCCCCTTAATAAATTCCATCCTTATGTTCCTTCATCCGTTAATATAAAAAATATCAATATGTATCATCATAAGATTAATTAATTTTAACATATACATATACATTAACAATCTCTTGATAAATTCAAAGTCTTATAATTACAATTCTATTCTAAGATGAATATGTATACTATATTTTAGTATGAGAAATATATTAAAAATTTCTTAATATTAATTTATTGAAAAAAGTCTTTTTGTAAGTGATCGCAATAATTATTGCAGAAATCAATAATACTCTTGATGCTAATTCCAAATTATCCATAAGCAGTTTTCGAAGTAAAATAAATATGCAATCAAACTATTTAACAAAAAATATGAATTTCTAAAAAAAAAGATGTAAGCACTATGATTTTATATATTGTTTCTATCAACTGTGAAAATAGAATTACAATTTATTCTTTATTAGATAAGTAATTAAGTTCTATTGATAATTTTTAGCATATCATGAAATTGTGTTGAGTATGATTATTCTTTTAGTAAATTACGATATAAATGTATTAAATAACAGTGAATTCTATTGAGATTCTAGATAATATTAAGAATATTACTTTCAGTTGTAATAATTAGTTTTAAAAATGATCAACAGAATTAGTAATCATCAATATGAGAGTACAATATACATATTTAACAAGGTAGCTTTTAGTGAATCTTAAAATAGATAAACTTTGATTAAAAAAACCATCATAATTGAAGAACATTAAATTTATTTATGTACTTTTATTTAAATAGTCTAAGAGTTATTTTACTCTTTATAAGTTAGAATGTAGGAAAGAAATATTTTATATGTAATACGAGAGTAATAAGAAGAATAAATAAATCAATTATAGAATCTTGGTATTGATATATTGTATTATTTTGCAACATTAATTAGATCTTAAAAATAATTGTACAATTATTGGAAAATATGTAGCTCTCTAAAAATAAATTGAAAATGGACATTTGATTTTATTGATAAACGATTTTAATAAATTATATAATTAAAATGGAATCTAACAATTCTGTTTCAAGGAATTCAAGAGTATCTCGACAATCTTTGGCTGAAGTTCTTTAAGCACATGAAGAATAGTAGGAATTAGAATTAAAATAAAAATTGAAGAAAGCTCAAACCTTAAGTTCCAAAAAAATTAGGTAGTAGCAAATCTAAACTTTAAAAGAATAATCTTTAAGAGAGATATTGGGTTTTTTTACAAATTAGATTGACGTGAAGAGATTTTTAAAAAATAAAAAAAAATTGCTAAGTAGTGATGATACCGAAGAAGGCGAGAAATTTTAAGATGAGTTTTTAAATCCTAATGAATTTGAAGAAATGAAACATATTTATGGAGATTGCAATATTGGTGATCTTGTAATTGTTTTTCCTAATCCTGATGATGAAGAAGCTTAAGTTGGTGAAGTTAGTTTTTTGGAAGCTGAAAAAGTTTTTGATAAATTTATTACTGTTATTACAGACGAAGTTTCAAAGTCATATTTAAAAAAGGAAAGAGATTCTTTTTTATTATCTTATCTAACTTTAGGAGATTATATAAAACCAGAGAAAAAGTCAAAGAAATAAGATGAAAAAAATTAGAAAAAAGATAATATTGATAATAGCTCTTAAATTAATAATAAAGATATTTAAAAAGACGACTAATAAAACAATAATCAAAATCAAGCATAATATGAGAATTAAAAAAATGGGAATGATAATAAACCTATTGTTATAGAAGAAGTGAAATTATTATAAAATTAAAAAGAACAATCTTAAAAAAATAACTCGTAATAATCTTAGAATACAGAAAATAATAAAGTAGAATAAGAAACAACTTATTAAAAATATTAAAAATTTATGAAACTCTATTCTGAATAAACTAATTAAGAAGAAGAATAATATTAATTATAATAACAAGAAGCTAAATAAATACAAGGGGATCAATTTTCTGAAATCAAATTTTCATAATAATTTTATAGAAAATGGTAAAAGTAAAAGAAATAAGAGGACTTAATTATTGATCCTTTAAAAGAGTTGCTTAAAATTGATTTAAATAATATAAAACAATTCAAACATGTTAGTAAATAATTAAGTAAGGGAGGATACTTAGTTAAAAGAATGAATGATGAAGTAGATTATGATTGGATTTGCCAAAATACACCTCCAAAAGATTTTTTAACACTTGTTAGGATAACAGTTATTAATAAATTATGTAGAAATGCATATGTTCATTGTAGATAATTTGTTTCAACAACAGGAAAACACATTTTTGTTGTTGTTAAAAGCCATTAACAAGTTATTACTAGATAAGCTTAGAAAATGAAAATAACTAAATAAATTGAAATGGGTTTCGCTGATTTATTTTCATTAGAACCTGTCGATGAATAATTTAGACCATTGAGATTAAAGAGTTATGTTCGCGTTATTGATGAAGATTTGAGAAACATTCTAGCTTAAGAAGACTAGGCAGAAATTAAAGAGCCAGAATTTGATTATCTAAATTGTTAGGACGTTGAAAATTATTGTTTAAAATTGTACATTAAAGTAAGATAATGGAAAGGAAAAGATTTAAAATATAATGTTGTTAAAAAGCAAAGAGATGTCGATAAAATATTAAAAGAAGTAGTTTCTGATTTGAATATTGATTAAAGTCATGAAAAAGTTGAATTAATTGATGATATACCAATCTCTGATGAGGAGTGGCAAGTGTATTACTTATATTTAGAGAGCATTCTATGTTTTGGAAAAAAAATTTAATGGGCAAAAGAGTAAAAAATGAAGGAAGTTATAGAAAATATTGCTTTCCTCTATAAATTAGTTTTTCTTAAGGCTTTAGGAGATGCAAATTAAATATGGTATGCTGAAAATCAAAGTTTTCGTCGAGATTTTACAGGAGATAAATTGATAATTTTCAATTTATGGGGAAGGCTTAATATTACACCTGTTGCTCCATATACAGAGTATTTTAAATCATCAGGAAGTGCTGGATCATCATTATGGAGAAAATATGAAATTAATGAAAATAAGCATAGGTCAGAATTTATTAATATGGAAAAAATCAAGATTACAAATTCTATTGTATTGAAACACATTAATATACTGAAAATGTTATAAATGCAGTATATTTTTGCTTATTTTCCTATTCATGATTTACATCAATTAAAGGGTTAGGGAGAATTAAAAAAGTAATTCTTTGAACCTTTAAAAAAGAACGGATTTATTATTGATAAAGAGACATCTGAAGGTGAAAAATATCTAAGAGATCTATTTAAAGAATTGGCAGACGAGGCTGAATCAACAGATTTCGATTCTGAAAGTTTAGAAAAGGAAAGTCAGTTTAATTATAGAGTTCCATGGTTTATTCCAATAGATTCGATTCGTGATTATTTTGGAGAAAAAATTGCTTTATATTTTGATTTTCTGAGTTATTATGCTAAATAATTATGGTATATGGCAATCGTCAGTATAGTAACTTAAGGAATCATGTCATCTGCTTCTTTAGAATTAAGACAAACAGCCATTATTGGGTTTTCTATAATTATCATTATTTGGAGTACTTTCTTTATGGAATTTTGGAAAAGGGAGTAAGTTTATTTTAGTGTGAGATTTGGATAACAAAACTTTGAAGCTGATGAAGCAGAACGTCCAGCATTTGAAGGAGATTTCATTCGATCTGTATTAAATGATAATTTAAATGAAGAGTTTTATTCTCCATTCAAAAGAAAAATGAAACAACTTTTAGCATTGTCTATTAGTGCTATTATAATTGGATGTGTTATAGCTTGTGTTATAGGAATCAATATACTTAAAAATACAATGATTGAAGAAAAGCTTGATTAAACTCTTTCTAATACTTTACCTAGTATTCTTTAAGCTATATCTATTAATGTTTTTAACTTCATATATAATAAAGTTGGTCAATCATTTAATACTTTAGAGAATCATAAGATTTTATCCACTTATGAAAATTCACTAGTAGCTAAATTTACTATTTTTAGATTTGTTAATAAGTAATTAAAATAAATTTATTTATATTAGTTTTATTCAATTTTTTATCACATCTTTTTTATCAAGCTATTTTGTTTAACTTAAATTATGTTAAGTTAATTTATAAATTCCAAATGATTGTTTCTAAATTCTATCAAATTAGATGACTACTATATTTTTAACTAATATCATTTCATTGTAGATTCCGAAATTAGTTGCTCCACTTATTAAAGCCTTTATTCTTAAAGTAATTAATAATGATTATAATGATTTTAGTTAATAATAAAAAAAGATGAAAAATTAGTTGAACATCCATTTAATAAGATAGATGAAGAAATAGAAAGATAATTAAAATTAGAACCATATCAAACTAATGAAGAAGTAGATGGAAGTGTTAATGACTATATGGAATTAGCAATATAGTTCTCTTATCTTTCACTTTTTGGATTAGCATTTCCAGCATGTTACATATTGGCATTTGTTTAAAATGTAGTAAAACTTTAAGTTGATAAATATAATTTCTTCAATTATTCAAGAAGACCATTCCCTTAAGGTGCTTCTTCCATAGGAAATTGGTTAATTATTTTTGAAATGATTTCTTTTCTTGCTATTTTTACAAATGCTGGTTTGATTGTGTTTACTTCAGAAATTATTAAAGAAAATTAGGTTTAAGTATTTTCAACACTTTTAATCGTATTCTTAACACTAAAATATATTATAAGATTTTTAGTACCAGATGAACCTGCTGAAGCAATTGTTTTGAATAGAAGACATGAATTTGTGGTAGAGAAAGCAGTAAAGGTTAGAATTTGGGATTTATTATTAATTAGGGATTTTAAAATGAAAGTAATGCCAGATATTTAATGTAAGCGGTAAATAGGAGGATTGGTGGTCCAAAATAAGCTATAAGTAGTGATGAGGATGAATGATTAGAATAGTTGTTCATTTGTAATTAATTTGTTGTTTATTTTGAAATTATTTTTATTATTTTATTTTTAATGTCAACTTAGCCAAAATCATAATAGGCTAAATAGATTTAAGGAAAATCAAAGGTTTAAAATAAAGCATCCTTGAATTCTAAGAAGTTAAAATAATAAAAAATTTAAAATCAAAAAGAAGAATCTTTAAGAGAAATTTTGGGCTTTTTTACAAATCAAGTTGATGCAAAGAAATTTCTAAAAAAGAAAACAGCAAAAGATTTAATTGATAAAGATATTAATGATAAAGAATATAAGGAAGAGAAAATTTAAGATGAATTTCTAAATCCAAATGAGTTTGCAGAAGTCAAAGGAACTTATGATGATTATAATATTGGAGATTTAGCTGTGATATTTTAAAATCCAGATTCTGATAATTGTGAAGTTAAACCAGTTTCTTTTAAAGATGCTGTAAAAATATATGATGAAATGTTAACAGTAATGACAGATGAAGTTTCAAAATCTTAAATGAAAAAAGAAAGATGTTCATTTCTTTTAGCGTTTTTAACATTAGATGATTATGAAGATAAAAAAGACGAAGGTAATTAAAAGAAGAAAAAAAAAAAAAATTTAAAAAAAGAAGATAAATAGAAAACAGTGAAATCATTGTAAACAGCATCGTAATTTGGAGAAGAAAAAGAATAATTATAAAAAAAATAAGAAAAAACTTCATACGATAGATATCTTGATTTCTTAAGAATGTATAAAAAATAAGAATAAGATTAAAAATTATAAGAAGACGAATAGAAAAAAGGAGGAGAAGTTATTTAACAAAAAAAATAAGCATATTTAGATGAAATTGGTATAGAACCAGATAAAATGGAAGTTAATCCTAATATGGTTTTAGATCCTATCAAAGAATTATAAAAAGTAGATATAAGTGACACATCTTAATTTAAGAAAGTTAAAAAAAAGTGGTGTTAAGGTCAATATTTAAAGAAAACTAAAATAGATGATTTTTAAGAAAAATATGAATGGACATGTTAAAATACTCCTCCTAAGGATTTTTTGACATTGATTAGATTTACTATAATGGCTAAATTATGTAGGAATGGATTCTTACATTGTAGATAATTTATTAATGGGACGGGAGAATTAATATTTCTGATTTTGAAAAGTAGTAAAGAAGTAGTTAAAAGATCAGCTTAGAATATGAAGGTTACAAAATAGATTGAATTAGGATTTGCTGATTTATTTAGTTTAGAACCAGTTGATGAAAGTTTTAGACCTTTAAGATTAAAGAATTACATTAGATAATATACAAATAATGAAGAAATTAAGAAAAAATTATAAGAAATAATTGATTCAAGAAAAGAGAATTTTAGTAAAGATGAGGATTAGAAAAAAAAGTAGGATACTTAGGAGAAGAAAGAGAATAAAGACTTAAATGCTGATCCAAATTAAGCATTAGTTGATTAATTATAAAATTTTAGAAAGATGTAAGAATTCAAAGAGAAAAAATAAGTGGATTAAGAGGAAATTAAAATCGAAGAAAATACTTAATAACAAAACAATTAAACGATAGGAAATTATTGTGATTCATTATATCCTATTATTTGTCAATGGGATGATACATTATTATAAGTATATACAATTTTAAAATAATAAGAAGTTGATAAAATTATGAAGCTTATAGCAAAGGAACTTAATATTGATTAAAGTCATGAGAAGGTTGAATTAATTAATGATAAAGATATAACAAGAAAAGAATGGGAAATTTATTATATTTATATGGAAATTTTATTACATTTTGGTTAAAAAATATAGAGTTTAAAAAAGAAAGGAAATACATAGATTTAAGAGAATCAAGCATTTTTATACAAACTTATATTCCGAAAAGCTTTAGGAGATGCAAATGAATTATGGTATACGAATCATCCAAGTGTGATGAGAGAAGTGACATAAAATAAGTCAATTTTATTAAATTTATGGGGTAGATTAAATGTGGATCCTGTTGCACCATATACTGAATTCTTTTAACCAAATAATGAGGTTGGTAATTCGATGTGGAGAAAGTATGAAGTTAATGAGAAAGGTTTAAGATCAGAATTTATTAATATGGAGAAGATAAAAATTACTCATGCCATTGTATTAAAAAATATCAATATATTAAAAATGATTAAAGAATAAATAGTGACAGCTTACTTCCCTATTCATGATCATTATTAATTGTAAGCTATTCCAAAAAGTCCATTTTTCGAAAAACTTATTGAAGGTGAATTTATGTAACCAAAAGAAGATACTGAACATGAATATGAATTAAAAAATTTATTTAATGAATTAAAAGATGAAGCTGAACCAACTGATTTTGATTCAGATAGTTTAGAAAAATCAAGTGCTTTTAATTTTAGAATTCCATGGCATGTATCAATTAATTCTATGAGAGATTATTTTGGAGAGAAAATTGCTTTGTATTTTTCATTTTTAAGTTATTTTACAAAATAACTTTGGTATATGGCTATTATAGGAATTATTGCATAAGGATTAATCTCCGCATCTACAGAAGAAGCTAAATCAACAATGATTATTTTGTTTTCATTAGCTATTATTATTTGGAGCACATTTTTTATTGAATTTTGGAAGAGAGAATAGATTTTATTTAGTGTTTAATTTGGATAATAAAATTTCGAAGAAGATGAAGCTGAAAGACCTGCATTTTAAGGGAAATATATTAGATCAATTACAAATGATGATTTAAATGAAGAATTCTATTCACCCTTTCTTAGAAAAATGAAACAATTGTTTTCTTTGGCTGTTAGTTTCTTGATTATAGGATGTGTTATTGGTAGTGTGTTAGGAATATTTTATTTTAAAAATTTAATGTTATAATAGAAAGCAGATCCATTTTACGCTTAAAATGTCCCAGCACTTTTAAACTTTATTTAAATTAACTTCTTTAACTTTGTATATTAAAAATTAAGTGACATTTTTAATATGTATGAAAATCATAAGATCTTATCATCTTATGAAAATTCTCTTATTGCAAAAATATTCATATTTATGTTTGTTAACAAGTAAATAAATACTTTAATATTATAGTTTCAATTCATTTTTTATCATTTCATTTTTGTCTGGATATTTTTCATAATTATAATTATGTAAAGTAAGTGAAGATGTTTAAGACGATTGTTTTTAAGTCTTATCAAATCAAATGACAGTTATTTTCTTATCCAATATTGGTAAAAACATTCCCGAATTAGCAACCCCATATATTAAAGCTTTTATTACGAAAGTATTATATTTTAGTTATATAAATAATAGTAAATGAAATCAAAGACTGCAAAAGAAGTTGAACATGCATTTAAATTAATTGATTCAGCAATTGATGATCAAATGGAATTAGAACCATATTAAACCAATGAAGAAGTAGATGGGACAGTAAATGATTATATGGAACTTGTAATCTAATTTTCATATCTTGCTCTATTTGGACTCGCCTTTCCATCATGCTACATTTTAGCATTTGTTTCAAATATTATAGAAATTTAAGTTGATAAATTCAAATTGATCAGAGTTTCAAGAAGACCATTTCCTTAAGGTGCTGCAACAATAGGAAATTGGCTTATTATATTAGAAGTTATAACATTTTTTGGGATCTTCTCAAATTCTGGGTTAATAGTTTATACCTCTAAAACTA
The DNA here is from genome assembly GCA_000733375.1 of Paramecium sexaurelia. Taxonomy (NCBI): domain Eukaryota; phylum Ciliophora; class Oligohymenophorea; order Peniculida; family Parameciidae; genus Paramecium; species Paramecium sexaurelia. The sequence continues at coordinate 221,301 of JPFM01000120.1, read as the reverse complement.
TCTAGACTAATTAAATTGTTATATTTTCAGTTCTTCTAGTAGTATTTTTGGCATTGAAATATTTTATTCGATTTTTAGTGCCAGATGAACCAGAATCAGCAACAATTCTTAACAAAAGACATCAGTATGTGGTAGATAAAGTAGTTAAAGTAAATTTTCGAATTATTTTAAGGGTTTTGCTTAAACTGGATAAAAATCATACACTCCAGCCAAAATAAACTTAAAAATTGGAGGTGTAATATATTCTTAATAAGTTTCACAAATATTTAATTAAGATGAGAGCAGTAATAGAAATGAAGAAATCGCCGAAATTGCCGAATGAATATTAATTAATTAAAATTAAATTCAAAATATCTTTAATAATAATTAAATCTTATATAATCACTTGAAGATAGTCTAAATTATAAAAAATATATTTGAATATTTTTATAGATTAGAAAATTAATGAAGACATGTAGTTTTAGAGTATACAATATATCATACTTTTATTAAAAATTAGATATTTTCTTTAAAAAAAGAAAGATTGAAATTTTTAAGTTTTGAGATAACATTTATCTTATAGAAATATAAATATAAGTTTCTTGTTCAAATTCAGATACATAAAGAGAGAATTTTATCTATTATTTGATCTTGTTCCTATTTATTTCTAGCTGAATCGTTAATTTTCAATTTATTCATTTTTTTATTAATTTTCTTTTTCAACTTTTTAGATGAAGCTTGATCTTTCTCTTTGTAACACCAATAATCAATAAGTTTATCTCCCTAGTAAACTTCATATTCTTTGAATTCAAGTTAATCCATAAGAATTTTTTTATATTATTTATTTATTAATAAAAAATGTATTAACCTTAAAAGGTGTTTTAAAATGAAGAAGAAGCAAAAGCTGCTGCAAATATTACAATTTTGGAAATCTTAAGCAATCCAAGTTATCAAGAAGATGAAAAATTTGATAAATTATTAAATTAATTTATTGAATAGTAGTTAGAATTAGATGATAAAATTTAGAAGATGATTAAATCGTAAATTGATGCATTAAACAAAACTAAGGTATTTATGGATCATTGTTTTAATAATGTTGAGAAATGCGAGTAATAAATAGTGAAACTAAATTAAGAATTTGATAAAGATGCTTAATTTCACAGAGAATTATAGAGTTTTGAAAAAATATTTTATTATCGGAAAAATATTGGATTAATGCTTGATTAAATGAAATATATTTTTAGAGTGTAAGAAGAAATAGATAAAATGAATTCGACATTTGAGAGTGGCAATTGTGATTACGAAAATCTTCATTATAAATTAATTGCTTTGGTAGATATAAGGGATAATATTATTGAAGCTGTTAATACCTCTCCTTAATCTTAAAAAGATTTGGGTGTTATACTCAATGAATTTAAATGTTTATCAGAATTTGAAACTAAATTTTATGATAAGATTTATGAAGTATTTCTTATCACAATTGATGCTTCTATCAAATTACCTTAAAAATTAATAAAAGCCTTATAGATTATAGAAACTGCTGATAAATCTCGTGAATTAAGAAAGAAAGAATAAACATTTAAAAAAAGAACAATACAAACAATATAATAAGGAATAGATGAAAAATTTAATTAAAAATTAAAGGATGCAAAAGACGCGGTTTAGATTTTAGAATAATCTAAATTTTCATCTGCTGACTTAATTTTAGCATTTGATCACACTGTTAAATGCTTTCCAAAACATTATGACATATTCAAAATTATTGAAGATTAATATAAAGTAAATGTTGAAAAAAGAATACTCCCTTTTCTTGAAGATGAATAAAAGGTAACAGAGTCATTTGGTACTTTAATTAATTTGCTTAGTTGGGTGGATTCTTATGAATAATTGTTGAGTAGAATAGGTGAGTAATCGGAATCATACGTTGCTCTAAGATGTAAGGTTAAATCTTACATGCCAATCTTTCAAGATCATGTTAATAATTTAATTATTGATTATTCTGAAAAAGCAATCAGAAAGGATAAAAGTGAATAATAAACTCTAGAAAATATCACTAAACTTATCAAATCTAAATAAGATTTATTATCATATTTCCCAGAAGATATCTTCCACTTTATTAATTAATAATTAGATATTTTAGGTCCAAATCTTAAAGGAGAAATATTTATTGAATTTATTCGATCGGTATGTGGAACCCTATCTGAAGTCTTAAAAAAAGAATGTAGAAGCTTTATTAATGAACTTCCAACTAGTGAATAAGAGGGAGAAGTTTCACCTCTCTATCTCTTGGTTCTATAAACTAATAACTATTACAAATGTATGACATATTCTAATGAAACAAAAGAATATTGTTTAAAATTTTGTAATGAATTAATCAAAGAAAGAGTTTAATAAATATTTTATTCAGATTTAACAGGAGGTTTCAATGAAATAATTAATATATTATTAGAATAATCCTGTAAATTGGTTTTTAATGAAATCAATGATTAAATTATACCATACTTGTTTTCTCCTAAATGGTAGAATGAGAATTTGATAGATTAAGCATTATGTACACTCAAAGATTATCTTTTAAAGGACTTTTAAAAATTAATGTTAAATTAAATTCATTTTAACAAACTTGCTAAATTGGTATTTAAATAACTTATAAATCTATATGAAGAATAATTATTATTTACAATCTAATTTATATCAGGTGTTCCTAAAGGTATCTTATTCACTATATAATTTGATAGGCTTCTTTCCTAAATTGCTAACAAACTTAAGCTTTGTAAATGAATAGGATAAAGATAAGAAAAAGAAAGAAAAAGATAAGAAGGCTGCTATTTAAATGATTCTTTCAAATAAAGAATTAGTTGTACCATAGATGCAAAGAGACAAAGAAGTTATTATGAATTCTGTTGAATAAGATTTTAATGCTTAGGTTGGTAAAACAAGTGCTTAACAATATGATAAAATTTTGACAACCTTAATAAAATCAATAAATAATCCAAAAAGTGAAATAGATGGATTGCTGTAATTGTATCCATAATGCTTTGAATAATATTCTCTTTACATATTAGAAGTAGTTTTATGGATGAGAGAGGATTGCGATTCAAAATATAAATAATAAAAAATGGAGATATTAAATAATTTAATTAACAAGAAATAATGAATTTATTAATTTTATTAATATAAATGTTTTTATTATACAATATTTCATCTGCTCATTTATAAAAATTAAATTAATTATTAAAAGAACCTTTGGGCGTATTTAATTAAGAGAACTATTATTATGTTGGAAAAAGTTGATCAGGAGTGTAAGGCATTCTAATTGTATTCAACTTTTAATTGAATGATTAACTTTAGAGTTCATTTTCTAAATTTCTAATTCGATTATCTTATACAATTAATTATTCCTATATTACTAAAAGTGCTTACCCTCAACTTTGTAACTTCGAATTCTAATTAGTTATTTCTATCAGATAGCATTTAATTTTACAACTTTATTTAATGGTTTTCTATATAAATAAATTTATCCAATACCCAAACTTATAGAATCGACTTATTTTTCATACAATATTAAATCATTATGCATTTCTTTCATTTTTGTGAAATTACTATTCAACTCATTTTTATTTAGAGAATCAGCTTACGAATATTACTCAAGTTAGCCTTTTAATGCTTAATTTTATTGGTTTTAATTATAAATGATAGCATCTCTCTTTTATAGTTCTGCTTCCATTGCCTAAATCTAATTTATTTATTAATCCAAGATTGTTTTCATTTCAAATTATTTGTTTTAAGCTTAACTTATGCTTTAATCTAAATTTCCTTATTTTTTTTTCAATTCTTATTCTAAGTATTGGCATTAATGAATTAATTAATCCTTTTATTTTTGTAATTGTTAGATTTGATCAAATTATTTCTTTGCTTCTTATTCAGTGTTGAGTAATTTTTATTATTGATTCAAATATTCTTATTTACCATTTTTCAATGTCATTACTAACTTTTCTATTTCTTTTTATTCTAATTATTATAATAAGATAAATAATTACATTATAAATTTTGTTAGTTTAAATTCTAAACAGACTCTTCTAATTTTAATTATTAATTTTTAGTACTATATAATTCTTTTTCTTTAGTTTCTAATTACTTGACCTATTATTTTTACAACTCAATTTAATGAGCTTAATTTGCAATTGTCTTTTGGTAAGAATTCACTTATCCTTATAATTCTGTTATTTATATTGTAGCCCTATGTAATTAATCATTAGAATTTTCTTATTATTTCTTAAGTTCAAAATTTAACATATCTAAAGTTGATTTCATTTTCTTATTGTCTTAATACAACAATTCATATTGTTCACGATGCTGTTCAATTTTAATATCCTTTTCTCTCAACTATTATTTGTATGTTTCAATGTAATCCTTCAGATTACTATTTTCATGTTCAGTTGAATTTAGATAGACTAATTGCCTTTTCTAATCTTACACTTAATCTTAAAGGTCTTTGATTTATTTATTTAGATCGTTTGCTTTCGAAGTCAAGAGATTATAATCTTCTAATTTCTTTTATAACTTTTCTAACTCTGCTAATTTATATTAGTTTTCTTGAAGAGCCTCTGTTTTCCTACGAACTTCTGATTTCAACTTAACAATCATTTCCTCTTAATAATCAAATTTGGCTGTTAGTTCTTGTTCGATCGACTTTTGGTTTTTAAACTATTATCTAATGGATTAGAAGGAAAACTGAATACAATTCAGGTTAAAGTTAGTCGATAACTTTTTTTAGTTGCAAATTCTCATTCTATAATTTCTTCACTTGTGTTCTTATTATTTAAATTTGATTACTTTAAGTCTTCTCCTTCTTCCATGAGTAACTATTGTTTTTCTAGAAGTATTTGCTCTTAAGGATTTATTTAGTTAAGATTATAATTGGACCTAAAAGATTAATCTTTTTGGGATTAATTGGATTTGATTCTAAATGAAGAGCAATAAATTACGATTATTTTTCATTTTCGATTGTCTGAGGATGCAAACTATACGGAATAGAAATCAAATAAATTACAGATTAGCTGGAAGTAAAGTATTAAATGGTTGAGGAACTGGAGTAGGCTATAAATTAGTATTATTTTCTTTTGGTCTGTTGAGAGGACTAGGTGACGGAATATCTTTCTCTTTCTAATACTCATTTTAAGCAAGGTTTTGATAGGATAGCATTTTTTTTTTATTACAAATACAATTTAATATGTAAATTTCTAAATTTCATTGAAAAGAAAGGAGCGAAATTCATCATTAATTTAATTAAAATGTTAAACCTAGACTCTGCCTATTTTGAAAGGCTCAAAGATTAGCTTAATAATATAAATAACAACAATGAGGGTTTTACAGAAAGAAATCTATTAGAAATCCGTGATCGTTTAGGTCGTATTTCAGAGGAAGTACATCAAGAAAGAAATAGAGATACAAATCATGTATTAATATTTGTGTATGATTAGAGAAATTTCATTGAGAATTGCTTGAATTTCATTGTGTATGTCTTACAACATGTTGAGCCTTAGACTACTCGAAATCAAAAATTCACAATTCGTGCTACAGTGTTGGAATTATTACAAAAGAAAATTCTTTTACAACACATGACATACCAAGTCGTTGAGTAAATGACAGTAGTATTAGAAAAGGATAATGAAAATAATGCTGCCATTGCCATCCGCATAATTAATGATTTACTAAAATCAAATCAATAATAATCACATCAATACTAAAGATCAAATACTTTGTTTTCTGATTAATTGTTATTGAAATTGTATGCCCTATTTGACTAAAGAATTGACTTCTTGCTTAAATTTAATAATGAACTTAAAAGATCTCACTATAAAAAACTCTTAGGAGATAATTAAAACAATCCTTTTTAAGATTAAAATTATGTATTGTAATCAGAAAATGAGGATAGAAAAGAGAGAGATATTAGATTGAACAGTCATAGTCTATCTTTTGTTACTAACATACCACCTTTCTTTATTTATACAATATTTGTGTTAGATTCAATAGTGAGAGATGAAGTAATTTAATCAATATTATTATTAGACTAAAACTTAAATGAGAGAAATATTGAAGAAAGCATTAAGGACAATGAACTAAGTTATTAATGAAACAAACTTTCAAGATTTATTGTAAAAAGTTCCAAGAAACATTGTTTAAGAACTTTTTAATGCATATTCGAAATTCTTATAATTACTCGCTTTAACGATTAAAAGAGACGATAACACTATTCAACATTAATCAAGAGTTATTAAGGATATATCTGATACAATAAAATTAGACTAAGTTATTTCGACTATTATTAAAACACTTAAACATTGTCCTATTGATATCATGCATCTAAGAATTGATATAAGTAATCGTCTTAAATAGACTATTATTCAAAAAAGAGATCCAATCTCATAAAATGATATACAAGAAAAAATAAATGAAATTAATGCTAATGTTGCCGAATTGATTGATGAAGAAACTATTGTAGGTAAACATCTAAAAATACCACCTTATCAAAAGACTAGCATCTATTAAAATTGGTTAGATATTGTAAAACATGTAGTACAAAGTTATCTTCCAAAGAATGAACAATAATCACAATAACCTACAAATTTAGAAAAAATGCAAACTGAATTCATTAATAATTAAACCTATATGGATAAGATCTTCAATACTATATTTAAAGTCTTATTTGATTCTTCTTTGCAATTATCAATACATGAAAAAGCATTGGATTTAATTAAAGTGTTTTTAGATTTGTTTTCTAAATAAAATACTTATTTCATCGATAAGAATTTACTCTAATATTACATAGATTAACCTCAATAACAGTAATAATAAAATGACTCAATGTTTAAAGAAGTAACAACTCATAGTCCAAAATATAAATTATTGGATAGATTATTTTAGATGATTGGAATGAAATTAGCATAGATTAGAAAGTAAATCTAACAGATAAAAGAAATGTTAAATAGAACAAATAAATGGGGTAATATCAAGAAAACTACTCCATAAACCAATGTTTCATCCATGCCTTGCAATAATGAACCTTTGAATGAGAGATACATAACTTAGTTAGAGTAGTACATTAGAGAAAATGAGATTGATATTGATCAAAATTTAATCACTTAATAAGATTAAGCTGCTACATAAGTCTATACATATGATGATGAAGAGGAATATTAAGTTAATTCAATTAGCATAAATTCATATAGTTAATTTGTTGAATTTGCCAAAGAAGTAAAGTCAAAAATATTTGATTAACTCAATGAAATATTATAAAAGCTGCTTTAATTTGTCACAACAACAAATAAAGAAATTGTTATGAAGTATAAGAATAGACCAAATTTTTAAATATCACAAAGGTTAGCACCATTAGTTTAAGCTTCAAGTGATGGTAAACCTTATTTGAGTAATTTACAATGTCATTACATGTCTAAGATTATGAAAAATGGTTTGATGATATTCGATGAATTGCATGATCATTAACGAAACCATTTTGAAATTCTGGATTACAAAAAGAAAACTATACCTTTATTTATGCAATTTTTCATTCAATTTTCTGATCCAATAAATTTTAAGAACATTTTTGAACCTAACTCTAAACTCTTACTTAAGATTTCAGTCAATCTGATTAAGACTTGTCCAGAAACTCATTGTCTCCCATTATTATTGCAAGATCATTTGTAAATATTAAACCATCCAGAAAATTCAGCATAATAAAAAATGTCAGTTAAATATTATATAGAATTTCTTTTGAATTTATATTTAAGAGAATTACAAACTACACCAGAACTACCTTCTAAATTTGGTTACTGTAGAGGAGGCTAGTTAATTCAAACGAATAATCAAAAAACTTAAAGTGTTTAATAAAAAGATTAAGATGAATACATCTCATTAATATAAAAGTTATTAAGAATTCCTATAAGACTATTTCCAAGAGTTAAATGTTAATAAAACGAAGAACCTATTGTAAAACCATTAGTCAAATAATTAATTCTATTTTTTGTAAAGAAATCACATGAAACATATTATCCCATAGACTTTTTGGGATTATTATTATCTCTTGTTAAAAGAATATAAAATAATGATTAAGGAGAAGGATTATCTAAATATTTCTAATAGTTATGTGATAAATATGATAGAAATGATAGATAATAGATCATTTAAAGACAATCATATGAAATGTATCATAAATTAAATTTAAGTGGAGTCAATATTGTATTAAATATGTTTGAGTTATTTTAAACAGGAATTGTTGAGATTTAAGACATAGTAGCAGAAGTAATAGCTAATTTTCCATTATAAAAATCAATCTAAATAAATTTAGCAAAATAATATCCTGTGTTTGCATAATGTTTATTTAGAGCATTACATAATATATCAACAATAGAAAATTAAGTTATTTAAAAAACATTAATGTTATTAGAAAATATAGTTACTAATTTGAGTATGGAAGAGATGAGAGAGTTTTTTGGAGATCTCCTTCAACCATTCATAGAAAAGTTACTTACTTTTCCATCAGAATATAAGATGGCCGATATATATTCAAAAAATGTAAATTTATTCTTGGATCCCTCATTTAAATCTCTGAGAATATTATCGAAATTAGGAGCATTAGTTAGAAAGTCAGAATGGCCAATTGAAGTCAAAAGAACTCATACTGACAACCCTTTTATAAGAAATTAATATTTAGAAGTATAAATAGAGGGATTATAAACAAATTTAAAGATAAATCTATCTGAGACTGTTAGATGTGCAGTAGAGATTCTATAAAATGTATTGGAATAGTAATTGGCTACTTATTTGTTTAAATAATCCTCAATTTAACATAGTTATTCAATAGTAAAAATGGTGCTGTTGGGTTATTATTAGATGCCAATTTAATTTGATCATGACTTGTATAATTATTAAATACCAGAAGGAATGGCATTATATATGAAATTACAGTAACGTTAATGCGAACAAGATTAATTGATGTATTAAGATGAAGAATTAATATCAGCAGTCACAAAGGTATTTATTGGATTAAGTAATTTTCATAATATTATTTAAACCCTCACAACAGCAACATTTCATAAGATTAAAGAAGATGTAGAGAATGTGGTTACAACATTATCAGAAATGTTTTTCATTTAATTAGCAGATGATCATTGCGAATAGATTTAAAAGCTTAATTAAACAAAACCAGATCTAAATTCACTCTATGCTATGACAGAAGATATTGTGTCTAATTATTTGAGAGAAAAACCTCAATTTATTAGATGGATTTCTCATTTATTTAAAGGCTTGAATAAAAGATATATGCTTACTGCCGAAGAGAATATGAATTTTAAAGATTTCTACATATCATAACATGAATTCATTTGGAATAAATTACTTATGGGTAACTGTTTAAAGAAGTATAAGAAAATACTCACAAATCATTTAAATAATAGTAATCAAAATATGATTTGGGCATATAATGTCTATTATACTGTTGTTATTCGTTTATTTGAAGAATTTGTTTATGAGAAATTTGGTAAATAGACACAATTATAAAAAGAAGATGACCGTCGAAGAAAAATACAAATAGTTTAATGTAATTTTTTAATATATTATTAATAATAGCTTATGGAGGAACAATGATTCCGTCTGAAGGATTGAATTGTAGATCAATATCTATAGAATTATTAACAGAAATTTAAAATCTAAGACCAAAATTTGAAGATTATCATACATCAAATCAAATTATTGGATTGCCATATATACCTGATTAAAGAATTGTCGAATGCTCATTTATTTTACTTAGATAATTATCAGAAACCATAAGAGTCGTATCTTAATAACTTACCAAGACTTTATTATTTCAAACAATTAATTAATTAATCGAGAATCTGAGCTTTGATCATTCTAAATATCCTCATTCATAATAGAGTACCCTTATTTTATAAAATAAATTAAGGGAAATTGTAAAAATTATCACTCAAAATTTTTTTACTTACAAAAAGTCATTATTATAGATCTGCATTGAATTGCTTGATCATATCATTGCTAATCACTTTTAAGCTGATGCAGGTCCATTATTTTATATGAATATTGGAGAGGGAATGAATCCCAGATATGAAGAGTAAATAAAACCCATCCCATTCGATGATATCGTAAATATTGCAGGATCTAATATATAATAACTTTATTGGGTTAATATAGATTATTCGGAAATTCCTAAGTCTCCATATACTCAAGATACAGTTTTACGTGAATTAGTATTAATAATTAAGTAATTATGTGAAGAATAGAAAATGTCAGATATGACAGCATAAAGATATGCAAATGGTTTTAGAATATTAACCTATTTATTATAAAAATAAGGAAAGTCTAAGAATATTTAGTATAATTTATTTAAAACTGTGCAATTTTAGAATGATCCATCTTTGACACCAGCTATAGATGAATTCGTTCAGTTATCATTTAAAATTATACAATAAAATGAAGATACTTATTACAAATAATCTAAATTGATTTTAGCAAATGATGAATAATAGTAATAGAATGCTCATATAAATTTATCACATGGATTAGACGATTTAGAATTCAAAATTAATATTGAAGACATAGATTTTGAAATTAAATGGTAAAGTTATATGGTAGTAGCTGTTTATGGTTTCTTAAAATCTATGGCAACTACTAATTACATATATCTCATTCAAAAACACCTTTAAAAAAATATTGATAGAAATTTAACAGTTAAACCTGCAATCTTGGCTATGAAATTCAAGACTGTTGAGATTTTGTATGAAGGACTTTTAAGAGTTGAATCTAGTATTAGACAAGCAGGATATAAATATCTTTAAGATCTATTATAATAAGAGGGAATCCCAAATGATAAAACTTTATTCGAAAATGATGATAGATTAAAAAAAGTTATGAAACCACTACTTACATGTGTATAAAATGATATATTTCACTATGTCCCAACATTTTTAAAATCTTTAAAACTTATTTTGAAAATATTTAGTAAAGTTTTCCATAAAGCATTATCAGATAAATTATAAGGACATCTAACTAGAATTGTTTAAGAAAATATTTAATAACCTTTAGTTTAAAATGCTTAATTTTGTACAACGATGGAATGGTTTTATTAATAACATTAATCATAAGAATCTTTAAATTTTTAAATGGGAATTATTTCTGGACTTTTAAAATTATTTTAACATCTTACATCATAACTTACTAATCCATCTAATGGATCTTCAAATATTAATATAGTATAGAAAATTATTACAGATACTAATAATTTAAGACGTAATTATGTTTTTAAAGTATCATAAATGTAATTAAATTTATCAATTGATAAACCATTAGTTAAATTCTTAAATACATTAGCTGCTAATTATTTTGATGTATTCTAATTATCCTATAATCATTAATAAATTTAATAATTTTAAAGGCAATTAGAAGGAGTGAGTCAATTATTAAGTAATTAACCTCCAATAAAAAGTTTGTGGGAATAATTAAGAGAACGTCTTTAATACATCAAAACAGTGAGATAAGTCATTTCTGAGCCAACAGCGTTTCCATTAAGAGAAAAGTTATGTAGAGAGAAGAGTTAATTAGCACTAAAGATGGAACGATTTACTAAATTTATAGAAGATTTGAGCAGTGCTTTAGAGAAAGGTTTACTTAATGTTTAAACTCCTTTGAGTTCAGAATTATAATAATCATTCCATCAAACTTATCTTTAAAAATTGATTAATGTCATAAGTGAGATTAAAATAGAGATAGTTTAATTTGGTTTTCAATTATGTAAAAGAAATCCTTCATGTTTAAGAAAGAATACTCATTTTCTGGAGAATTGTATTTTAAATAACATTAAAGATCTATTAGAAAAATAAAAGTTAAATAATTAAAATAAAAGAGTTTAATAAAGTTAATTATAATAAGCTTATAATTAATTAATACTTTCAAATTAATAAATTAATAGTTTATTAAATAGACATTGTAGCATGTTAAAATAATATATTTCTTAAAATGAAGATAGTAAATCAGCCATTTAAGGAATGTTAAGATTGATATTGTATGCAACATAAGATAAAGTAAAAAAATGGGTGTTGAGTCTAGCGATGAACAAATCTATATCATTAAGAAAAAGAATTATTGAAATATGGATGGATAATTTCAAATTCTCTGAAGAAGATTCAGTTAATCAAGTACAAATGATTACTGGATATCATGTAATATATCCTATATTATTCCATTCCAATCAAAGAAATGATTTAAGTTAGATTAGTTAATTGTCTTTATTTTAGAGAATGAAAGAAATTAATGATGACTTTTTCAAAGATTACGGAAAAATCTTAAGAGATATTGAGCATCATTTTCCAATGAATTTTACCTATAAATTACATAATAATTTAACGGCAAAGTTATCTGATATTAATCACTATTATAAATCATCAGTTATTGATATGTTATAAATTAGTTCATATCTATTATGCTTTTAGGAATAATAATTACCATCAGATTTGAAAATGTCATTTTTATAATTTGGTTATGATATGATAAACAAATCAGATAAATTGGTAGCATTTCATGCTAATTTGTATTTTAGTAAATTCCTAAAAAAGATTGGATTAATATATAATGATCCCATATCTGTAAACAAAAGATATTTAAAAATATATAACAAAGCTTTAAAGTAATTAGATGAAAGTGGATAATCTGAATAAGAATTATATAGTTTATGTAAAAAGATATTTAGTGTTGTATTACCTTGGTTAGACTAAGTAGAGGTACAAGATCAAAAAGAATGGATATATACAACTTAATAATTATTAAAATAAGAATAGTAAAATTTAGATTATGAGTAGGCCCAAAAGGTTAGTAGATTTTGGTCAATGTTTATAAAGAATCATAAAATATTTCATAAACATCATGAATCATTTACAATTCATATTATTAATTCAATGTAATAGATTGGATTTTACAATTAAAGTTAATAACCTCAACCACCTACAGCTATTAATAGTTATTAGAATTATAGAAGAATAGCATTAGATATGGCATTTGTATAAGTGGAATGGAAAACAAAATTGATAAAAAATGAATTATAGAATAATAATTCCAAGAAATTCCATGATTCCTTTTATTAAAGTGAAGCCTAAACTAATGATGAATCTTTATCGAGTGAAATATACTAGTCTTTTTTTATTAAATAATCATTAAAAGCGCATAATTTTGAGGATGCTGAACTCTAAAAGAGAGCACTATATTTATTAAAGAAAATATTAATAATAGCTCCACTAACAAATTATAAGATGAATATGGAGACCGTGAAAAAGAATATAGCAAATTTGATGAATTAAATAGCAGACCCTTAATAAGGAAATTTATCTATGAAGCCAATCTTATTATAGCCTACAGCTTCACCTTATTTTAGATATTTCTTAATTGTTTTACATATACTCACTATAATTGCAGAATTTCAACCTTAAAGTAAGATAAACTAACTATATTAACCATTTTTTGATATCATTTTCCATATGAATCAATTACCAGAATAAATGTAATAATAGATGCCACCAAGACCTAATGCTTAAAGGATATCTCCAGCTCATCCTAGATAACCACCCACTCAACAAAGAATTTCCTCATATAGTTTACCTCCTATGGATAGAACTTAATTACATTAGAATGCTTTGAGTTTTGATCATGCTCCTCTTGTTTTTTAAATTTTTAATATTTTTAGAAAGTTACTTAAAAATGCAAAAGAAAATTAAAGTGAATAGGGCGAATAGTTTTAAAATTTATTATCAAATTGGGTAAAGGAGGCTATATTATAACATCCTCAATATAAAAGAAATACTTAATAATCATCAAGTACATTTATGGGACCGAAATTACATGTTGTAAAGGTTAATATTTTATCAATATTTTTGTTGAAATTATTCTTCAATCATGATCATACTTATGTTCGACCTTTGTTGGGATCATTAAAGAGAATAGCAGAAATGCTAATTGAGTATTTGAAATTGAAAGATAAGGGAGATCAATATTTAGACAATATGAGGAAATATACAATTCCTAAAAAATAGTTCAATATTAGAGAGAATGAATAATGGGATAATGATTCATAAAAGTAATATACACATACTGATTTAACTTAATATATAAGTGATTTTGGTTTAATGACAGATGATTTCCCATTTGGAATGAAAAAGAGTGATGAAATGCTTTATTTTCCAGAAGAATTTCCTGAAAATTAAAAGATTAAATTTCATTTGTATAGATCATCACTACAAAAGACATTAAAAATGATGGCATACAATTTTGATGAAATAAAAGATTAAAAAGAATAGATTGAATTTTTACAATATTTAATATGGGTAATCGAATCAGTGCCTGATTACGAATTAAAACTAGAATGCATTGCAATATTGAGAATGTTATTTATTAATGGAATTTCTAATAGAGAAGGTTATTTGTAATCAATATCAATATATTTATCCCCAGTAAGATCATATTAAGTAAGATAAGAGCTGAATAAAATGGAAGAGAATCTCCTATTTAAACCATCTAAAATGACTTATGAATAATAGTTAACATTCTTTTTTGATCTCAACAAATTCTAAAGCATGTTTGATAAAAAGATAGATTAAAGGAGTTCAGATAGCTATGATAATTAACATGGAAAGATTCAAGATCTAAAAGCACTAAAGTTATATTTTATTTTCTTATGTGAATTATTGTTAGTTTATCCATTCAAAAAACAATAAGGTTCTATTAATAGTGGATTCTATTTATTAAAGAATATATTTGATAAAGGAAATGGTTCATTAAGAGAATTTAGACGTATCTTACAAGTAATAAGTAAATTGAGCACTTGTTTGGATTACTTATAATTCTTCTATAAAATGACATTAGATATCTATGGATACACTTATGATAGATTCCTATAATTTGTATTAGGTGATCCAAGTTCTAAATAGTAAGACCAACCACTTCAGACAGAAGGAGAAGAAATTATGCTAATGGCAGTTAAATTTTTGATGTTAGGAAGAGGTCACATGATCTCTCCAAAAAAGTTTTAAGCTACATAACCAAATGAGATTATTGTAAAAGTAGTTCCAAAAGATGAAGACTCAATGATGAGAGAATAAGTGCTTAACAAATATTTAGCTATTTATTATAGAAAGAAATATTGGTAGAAATTATATAATTCAAGTATTAAATTATTCACAAGTGAATATCTCCCATCAATTGTTATATACAATTTATCATATATACCAATCTAAGATTAAACATAATAACCATTAAGGGAATGTATTATTCCAAGTGCTGCAATCGAATTGATGGGTACAGCTGCTAATGTAAGTAGTCGATTACTTAAACCTCTTTTTAATTAAGTTATTCTAAACGATATTAAAACCATCACTTAAATTACTGACTACTTATCCTAATAATCTATTTCAAATGGAACTCTTCAAACTATATCAAATTTCTTGGTTCAATCGATTATATCTTAAGTTTCGAATATATATGACATTATGGAAAATTAATAAACACATTTAAATTTCAATAATCTTATTATGACACTCAGATAAAAGAATCTATTACCCTTAGCATAATATCTTTTAGAATATATTTACTAATATTTGAATGAAGATTCTACATATTATTCACAATTAAATGAAGATATTCTTATCTAATTGTAAGGAGTATATTAAGAATAGTGGAACAAATAGTGCATTTTGGGATGTAAAGCTCTAACTGCTACTTAACCATGGGTTAGACAATTAGTTTTAATGAATTAATTAAGAGAACCTGCATAATCATATCAATTAATATTAAATAATTAAGAAACTATTGATTAATTTTGGTTGTAATTAGAATAAGAAACGAATGAAGCTTAAGGCGTTTAAAAAGAATATGATTAATAAATTATTCATTAATTATTTACAGAATCATTGTAATAATTAAATCAATGGAACACGCTTAAATAAGTAGATTTGAGTAAGGTTCAAGCTGTATAGAATAAGATTATTATGGGATTTCGAGAAAGATAAAGAGATGCTAACGAATTAGGATGGAAAGAATTGAATATATTATCAGAAGTGAAATCGAATATATAGTAGAATGATCTTTTTTGTTATAATTAAGCATATTTCAAATTACTAGATTTTGTTAGAGATGAAGCATCTGCAAATCAGCATGGAAGAAGTAATCATGTTTTGTAATCAATTGAGTAAAATCTAAAATATGCTCAAATTATCAATTGCTACAATTTTATTAAAACCTTACCTAAACTTACCTAATCATATGATTAAATGATGTCATCTCCATAATTGTGGGGTGCAAAATTCCTTAACTTTGTATCTTAATTCTAATTATATACAGAATTAGAAGAAAGTTTAAGATAATATGCTCCTAGTTCACCTGCATATCCAGGTTCAGCTTAATCTGCTTATGATTAATTATTAGATATGATATCTAGTGCATATCAATCAAGTCTATTGTGCAAAAAGTACTTCTTTGAAAGATAGCCATCAATAATAGATTAATAAGAATTCACGTTTGATTTAATTAGTTAAAGAATGATTTAATTACAAATGTGTCTCTAAAGATTTAATGGATAATTAAATTAATTACTCAACAATTAATCAATTCCTTAAAATATTACTTTGGATTAAAAGAGTTACTAATTAGCTGCTTTAGATTACAAGACACTTTTATATCCAATGAGATATTATTAATAGAATGGAATATTTGATCTTTTTGATGAATAATCAATTATAAAAGAAGTACCTAAATAAATATAAGTTTATGCAGAAAAAATATATTAATTAGAGAAAATCAAATTTAAAACTATCAAATTCTAGGATGTTGAAAATAATTAATAGAGTTTGACTGAATTATTGAATTATTTCAATTCCTTGTAGTTGGGAACTTATAGTGCTGAGGAATTTAAAAACTAGATGATTAGCAAAATAAGAAGATATAAGATGATTAATTAGTTTTACAAATTATTAAGATTAGATTAACAATCAGAATCTAATGGTATGCAAATAGAAGAGCAAAAATTAGAAATTGTGGTTAGTTAAACAAATGACTTTTTTATTAATTATCAAGTAAACTATTTAAAATTCTGGAAAGAAGTCCATAAAGTTTATCAACTTGCTCATAAAAAGTATAGTAATAATATTAAATTTGCTCATCATTATATTTAAATAACTCCATTAAGTATGTAATATAAACCATAAAAATTCCCTATTACAGGTATGTATATGTTTCATATTTTAAATATAACAAACCCAACTGATTCAATTGTTACAGATGCATTTTCTCAAATTATTGGATTGATACCATTACATTTATTACAAAGATTCATAATTTAACTAGTATCAACATACTTATACACTCCAAGTGATTAAACTGGAAAAGATTGCTTAGATGCTATCAACAAATTATGTATCTTCAATCCTTTAAACAGTTTGCAACTAATACAATATCTAAAAAGTTTAGGATAATGTAATGATGAAAGATCATAATCACTTATAAATTCTATTTAAAATTCTTCAAAATTAAACTAAAAAATAGGCTCAATCTATTCGTTACGTTATCTTTACAATTCTACATTTGATCAATAAGTTTGGGATAATGTAGAAGAAATTATTTATTAATGCGGAAAAATCTTAGATTCAAAACGTTTTGAAATCCCATCTGGTAATATAAATGAAAAATGTCAAAATATTTTAAATATCATACAAAAGTATCCATAAATTAAAGAAATGATGAAACAATATTTCTTAATTAATGATTTGAATAAATAATTAAAAAAAGATCAAATTGAAACTATTTAATCAATATATCTAGCTGCTTTAAAATGTATATACATTAATCTATTTGGAATTAAAATGAATTTGAAAGAAGAATTCCCATATCAGTTAAGTAATTCTATAAATTCATTGATGGCAAAATAAATTTAGATTGATTAATTATATTCTATAAATGATGAGTTCTAAATGAATTAATTACCGATGTTAGGATATGATGGATAAATTAGAAGAACTTAAGCATATGATACAATCTATATTGCAAATATGTTTCCAACTATTCATATTATGTTTTTAAGGAGAAAAAGATTCATAAGATAATTAGCTTTATTGGGAAGTGATGAAAAGAAATACTTCTACCTTCTAAAAACCAAAAAGATAGAAAATAAGAAAACTATACAAAATATTCTTGATGAACATATATCCACTTAATTTGTAAAAATGACAAATATTTTAAATTAAAATTACAAAGAAACAAAAATTAGAAATGTGAAACATATGGTTACAGAAAAATATCTCTTAGAATATGATAAACAAAATTATCAATTAGAACCTTATTAAGAAGAAACATATAATCTTAGTAATATTCTTGATACAATTATATAAATACATTATCATAATAATCCAAAGAATGATGCTCTTATCAAGATACCTTATTATAAGTAATTATAAATTATTATATATATTTTAGTCTATAAGTAGAAAAAGATTATTTGTAGAAAAATGATTTGACTAATTACATTCTTAGATTTTCAAAAACAATTGATACTTTTGTTTAAATCAGAAAAATTATAGTTGTCAATATAGGAGTTTAATATGCTTTATCATTCACAATGGCTAGTAGTTAATCACCGAAATAATTGGAAAATCTATAAATTAATTTGAGCAATGGAAACTTTTATTAAAAGAAATTCTTATTTAAAGTTAATAATCAAAGATTAACTTTATATGATCCATTTGCAATTAGATATTCCAGAAATATTGAGCATTTAGTTGGCGAAATCAACTTAAATGCATATTTAATACCAACATTTACAGCGACCATCATTGGCATTCTCAATATAGAGTAATTTTATTTATAAATCTTTAGTCTTCATGAATATTTGAATGTTTTATTTTGGCAATTAGGATGCAAGGATTCTCTTGAACCATTTATTAAGAAATTAAAAGATATTGTATACGATAATGGTGTCATTGATTCTAAATGTGATAGACTTATTGCCATTTCGAAGAATTTATTCAGTGGTTAAGAGAAACATAAATAATGGGTTAAAAGATGGTTCTGATATGATTTATTAATTATTATAATTTCATCATTTCTTTATAGATCTAAAATGTGATCTTTTTGAATAAACTAAAATATAATTATGAGTTAAAAATTTACAAAGGAGCAATAATTATTAATTGAAGAAATCATAAACAAAGGATACAATTAAGAAGACTTTGAGTAATTTGTACTTTAAAAGGAACCTTAAAAAGGTAAAATTAATTTAATGGTGAGGTTATGATTTGAGTGAATGGACATATGATGAATTATTTAACATAATTTAGCAATATCATTAAGAAAGTATTCATTTATAATTTAATAAAGGATAAGATTAATCTTAAGTTTTAACTCCAGTAAATGAACCTGAATCACCAGACATATTAGGAACATTTTAAATTATTGACAAAGAAGTATATGCTTAAAATTTAAAATAAGAAGCTATTAAAATTGTATTTCATCAATTATTATACAAATAGAATGAAAAAATGCATATTTTACCTTATGAAAAAAACATCAAATGTAAATAATTGTATTATTTTATCGATGAAAATGTTGAGTTATAATTTGAAATAAGCGAGTAATTTTTGCATTGTTATTAAAAGACCAATTGAAGAAAGAGGAGGAATTTTAGATTTCTTTTAAAAAACCATTGTGTTTCCCATCTAAGTAAATCCTATGGAATGGAAAATAAAAAGAACTCTTTAAGATTTTGCTCAATTAAGAAATGTATTATGTGCTGCGTTTCCTGAATATATTGTATTTAGTTTTCTATATTTAGATTCCATCATTTCCATACAAAGATATAGATGATTATGATATTATAATGAAAGAACAATAGAACATTTTAAAAGTGCTTACTGTATCAATTCTTATTTTAGCTATTAGATATTTCTATAAATTTACAATAAAAAACCAATCATTAGAACATTTGCTCCTAGTTTGCATTTTCTAAATGAAAGCAATCCTAAGTAATTTTAATTGAAATTTTATAATGAACAAACTCTTATCAAATAATTTAATCTCAATTAAAAATAATCAAAAACAGGAATTGTATCAGTTCAATTTAATAAAGAACAATATTAAAAATATAAAGATTATTAAACATATCTTAATTCGGAATAAGCTAATTATGAAATAATCTAAAAACATTTAGAATAATTCGCAGAATTTACTTATAAAGGATAATAAAGTTTAGGATTTTCTATTGAAATGATTTAGTAATTGTGTATTTCCCTTCCTTAATATACAGAAGCATAAGAGTTTGGAAAAGCCCTAAGTATGATCAAATCTCATTTTGTATACATATATAAAATTATTATTAGTAAACCCAAAAAGATTTTATTTTAAGATCAACTAAGTAAATTATGGATATTTTATT
Source organism: Paramecium sexaurelia (assembly GCA_000733375.1). NCBI lineage: Eukaryota > Ciliophora > Oligohymenophorea > Peniculida > Parameciidae > Paramecium > Paramecium sexaurelia. Next base: position 200,852 of record JPFM01000120.1, on the reverse strand, counting down.
AATAACTCTCCTAAAATTCAAAAATTCAAGACAATAACTTTTCGATTTAAAATCTAATCTTCATGAAACATTCTAAAACTTTTCAAATGAATTCTTTCTCTTAGAAAAAAGAAAAGAAGAACTTTTTACAATAAGTTAGAATCTTCATTTATTTTTAGAGGACTTATAAAAATGGGGCTTAAATTCTGAATTACAATAAAAAATTGATATCAGTAAATGTTTTACAGATATTAAATATGCCAAAGAAATAATGTTACCAAAAGAAACTTTTTATGTCAATGAAAAAAAAGACCAATATGTCTATATGCTGAATCATTTTAATGAATAATTTGATTAGCAATTCTTAATCGAAACTGATAAACTATTGAATGAAATCCATTTTTATTTAGATAATATGAGATATTACACAAATAATTAAGTAAAATTCTTATTCTTAAATTTAGTTGCAAAATTGGGATTTCCTCATCTAAGAATATGAAGAATATAAATTTTAATATAGTTAGAAATTGAGTGTAAATGCATGATAGATTTAATTTGATAATTTATAAATTAAGTCAACTATTAATTAATTTCTAATTCTCAATCCATATTTTTATTTCTTTTTTTTCTTAAAATTCTAATCAATATTATTTTAATTAATTGAAATCTTTTTCTCTCTTCTCATTAAATTATATATTATAATGAATACTTTTGAAAATCTTAGAAATTAAATAAATCAATACACATCATATATTATTAAGCCTATTTTCTAAAATTTAAAGAATGTGAAGAATATACTTATTATGATAAATATAAGAGAATAATAGATTAATATTTATCCATAAAATAAATTGAGATTTAATTATCATATTAAATATTTATATTTTTGAAGCTCTATTTTAATTAAAAATTAAGTAAATAATTTTTGATTTTTAGAATAATCACGATTCTGAATGAAGGGATTCTTAATTTATTTCATTTATTAGAGGCAAATCTTAACTTATAAGAAGTTGCTTTGGTTTACTAGAACTACTAGTGTCACCCTTCCAATCTGAATTGTCTCCATTCCAACTTTGATTTAAATATAAATAAATTACTTGTCATCACCTTCAACATCTCCAAATTTACCAGATTATACATTATAAACAACTTATAAAGCAGAAGAATCCATTTTATCAGTAGCCTTAATTTCTACTTCTTCAAATTAATTATGATTTATCACTTAATTTTCTATTTTTATACTTGTTTTATTATTCTAATTGAATACCATTTATATTTACACTATCAATTAATTCAACAACTTCAAAATCATGTTCATTCTTCTTTACTTCTTCATATCCATCATTTTTTATTATGATTTCTTCTTCAAATCCATTTTAACTTTGACCATCCCAATCACAAGAATCTTTCTTTTAATTTTATTCATGTATAGATTAATTTATTGAAGAATGATCACCAGATTTATAAGAACTTATGTCTTCATCTAATCGAATTTATGGTAATTCAAATTCTTCTAATTCAATTTAATCTTCCATCTTTTATTAAATTAAATCCTTAAATTAGGTTGTACCTTGTAATTAATATACTGTCCATATCTCCAATAAATTAATCTTCCCATGTTTTAATGGCATCAATTCTCCAGGTTCATAAGTTTTGTCATGACTTTTACAATATAGAGTTTATAAATCTTAATTTATGAATATTCTAAAATCTTATGCTAATTCTCCCCCAAATCCAATACCTTTAGCTAATTCTTCCTTTTTGGAATTTAAATAAACGTATTATGATCTAGTAAATTTATCATTTTTTGTTTTATAAACTCTAAATTATGGAAATAATTAGAAAATACAATCTTCTTTACTACCATTAGGTAGAGCATCATCTTTCCATTAGAAATTAGTATAAGTTCCAAATATATATTTTCTACCTGCATTTTCACATCTAATTATGAATAAGAGACTAGATGTTGATTAAGTGAGTAAATTGGTTACTAATTCAAAAGAATTTTCATTTAAAATATTAGAATAAAGTAATTCTAATTTGATTGTGTCTTTATGCATAAAACTTAGATACATGAGTGCAAGCCATTCTTAATTTAATATATGAGAGGGGTTAATTAATTATGGAGAATGAAATAGTTTTTATTCACCTAGAAATTTATCGTAATAATAATCTTCTATGATTTCTTCTAATGCAGGCATAAAAGTATCCACAAATTTAACAAATTTAATCATAGGAACGTTAGCATCAAGTCTAGAGAATATTGCATCAACAAAAGATTTGATAGGTAATTCATTGATATTTTATTTTCTTATCATAATGGCAATGAAAACTTATAAACATTTCGATACCAATAGATAAGTAATTGACATTGATGAAAATTCTTTTATTGTTCTTTAGATGTTTAAATTACCAAAGAGTGCTATTATTGCAATGATAAGAGAGACTCTATTTGGTAAGGGGAGGTTTTCATTTTGAGAACTTCCCAAAATAAAGATTTCTGAGTATTATAAGATTGTTTCATATTCTATGCCTTTCAATTCATTATTTTACAATCCCAATAAAAACCAATATGTATATTGTCCCAAATATGGAATGTCATCAAAAATTTCAATGAAATTCTCCTCAAATAACAAGTATTAGTTTCTCGATCTAAAGAATGAGTACCAAATAATACTCAGGATTTTTTAAAATTTATCGAATGAATGCTTAATGTATGGTTTGTTTTTGTGGTTTATCTAAATTGGTTGAGATTATTGTTCTATTGGTCACACAATTTCCCATAAATTTATTAATTAATGAATAGACAGTAAATGCTATCAAAGTATTAGGATATTTTATTAGACTACATGAAGAATGTGAAGAAGAATATTCCAAAATAATATCCTTCTTTCAAAGACTTTTTGAATAAAATGATTGGTATTTATGGATTTAAGAAATTAAGATTTTGTAAAGTTTGAACGTCTACCGAAATTAGGAAAACACATGGTGGTTTTCAGATTGACTATTAATATGAGATAAACAAAACTAACTTAATTAGCTTTATCTGTTTTATTTGTAATGAATTAATAATTTAAGCAATTAGAAATTAGTTTCAAATGGTTTTATTGATGGAAGAATAGAGGATACTTCATAAGAATTTTACACGGATGAATTTTCCGAACTTTTCAATGATTCTAATTACAATAAAGGCGAAAAAAAAGTATGACATTATATTTATAATAATTTAGACAATCATGGATGTATTAATCAATTCAGTGACATCCTGTCTTTTCGATAAAGATGAAACAATTATTTAAGGTCTAAAATTATTAGTTGCATTTGTTTTGAATCCATATTGTTATGTAACATCATAAAATCTTACAAGAATTATTAAAACTATTATCTTCTCTTATACTCGTATAAAATAATTTAAGCATAGGTTCTAGAACATAGTCAGTAGACAGGAATGCTAAAAATATGCTTTATTAGATTATTAACTACACATTTTAAGCTGTTGAAGGAGAAGTAAATTCCTTTTATCATAATTTATTAGGTATTTACAATTTAAAAAAATAAACGCAGAATTTCTATTAAAGAAGATTCTGTTTAAAAATTAACTTAATTGGTTATGCTTTAAATAGTTGATATGGTATGTTTAAATAAGGACTAATTAATATTCTCCCCTTAATCTGATATTTTAAATGAAAAAAATAAACCTGCAGGCTATTTTGGCTATTGTATAATGTGCAGAAAATCAGCAAACCTTTATTGTAAAGATCATAAAGTACCAATTTGTTCTTTCACTTGTAAAAAACAACATTAAGAATATGTTGAATAAGCATAAAGTACTTATAATGGGGCGGTAAAATAATTTGAAGACAATCTTGATTGTGCACTATAATTATTTGAAAGCTTATGTAATCTATTACTTAATAAAACTACCTTACAATAAGCTAAAAATTAATAAATTATTTTAGAATGTTTATTATATATTCTTGAAACTCCTGATTTTGTTTTAAGTAAAAATGAAAAATTTATTAAAATAACCAAAGAAAAACTATGCAATCAATTATTAAAATATTGTTTAGAAACAGAAAAAACATTATATCAATTTAGCTTCAGAATTTTTCAAAGACTAATAAATATTATGAGAAAAAGTATCAAACATGAAATGGCTATCTTTATTAATTAAATTTATTTAAATATTCTCCTGAGCGCTAATTCAAATATATTACATAAACAAACTGCTCTTGAAAGTTTATGTAGTATATTAGAAAGACCAAAGACTGGATTGGAATATTATATAAATTATGACTGTCATACTAAACATGAATGTTTAATGTCAAAAATTATAAATACCTTTTATCAAATTATTGTAGTCTCTATTTATTAAAAAGCAGAATACTAAATTTCATCTTAATAAGAAATTCTATTGAAAAATTTAGCTATCAAAGCTTTATCTTTTGTTATAGAAGGTTTAAATAAAGTATTTGATAAATTTATCATTGTACCTACTGAAGAAATTGGTTCACCTCAAATGGAAGATTAAAATGCAAATATAAATGATATCACCACTGTAATGTGTATAAATCCAATCGAAATATAAAGGCAATTAAAATAAGAAAAGTTAAAAGGATGTCAGATTTTTAAAAAGAATCCTGAAAAAGGAATTAAATATTTATTAGATGCATAAATCATTTAGAATGAGTAATTTTATTTAATTAATTTAGTGCAAAAGAAATTGCCAAATTTTTCAGAGAAAATTAATAGTAAGTCAGTAAAGATGCAATCGGAGCCTTTTTAGGAGGACATTAATAATTAAATATCAAAGTTCTTAGTGAATTCACCGACATGTTGAAATTTAAGGATCTCACTGTTGAATAAGCCTTAAGATATTATTTGGATTAATTTACCTTACCTGGCGAAGCTATGTAAGTGGATAGAGTAGTCCAAAAGTTTTCAGATAGATATTACAAAGAAAATCCAAATTCTACATTCAAATCTAGTGGAAGTATATATACTTATTGCTATTTATTGGTAATGTTATAAACAGATTTACATAATCCATCAGTGGCGGAAAAAATGAAATTGAGTGATTTTTAAAAGTTGGCTAGATCTATAAATGATGGTGATGATTTACCATCGGATTATTTAACCTAAACTTATAATTCAATTCTAAAATAACCACTAGCAGTAAGAGAAAAGGAAAAGAATCGTGTTTTTATTAAGGAATCACTAACTTAAAGTATAAGAAAGAAATAAGATTTATTTTAAAGAGAGAAGGAAGCTTTACTTAAATAGGGAAGTGAATTAATTAAAACAAAATAAGATTCACATGAAACTATTTATTAAATTATTAATTAGGATATGGCTTACTTAATTAAACCATTGTTGGAATCTATAGGTACACCTTCATTCGAAATGTTTTTGTTTGTTTTTAATAATGATCAGATGGAGTAGGTTTCAAATTAATGTATTTAAAGTTTAGTCTTATTTATTAAATTATGCTCTTTTTTTTCAATTCCCCTTCAGGATTATATTAATTTAATAATAAAAGCCACAAGATTAAATAATTTTAATACAATATAGAATAAACATATCAATTTAATAAAGTAAATTTTATAAACTGTTCCCTAAATTGGTAATGGATTAAGCGAAAATGAATGGAAAAGCATATTATAAATGATTAGTAAACTTGATGAAATGAGAATGATATAATAATCTAAAGATAATTTTAATGAATAAAATATTAATATATTACCAGAATTATTATTAGAATCAGATATTATAGATAAGATATTTATACAATCAAATTAATTAGATGATGTTGCAATTTAAGAGTTCATAGTTGCTTTATGTTATATGTCGAAAATAGAAATTTATCAATCTCATCCGCGTTTATTTTGTCTTTAAAAATTGGTTGAAGTTTGTGATTACAATATGAAAAGAGTAAGTTTTGTTTGGACTAAAATGTGGAATATTGTGAAGGATCATCTAAATGAAGTGGCAGTCAAAGAAAAGAAAGTTGCTATGTTTACTGTAGATTCGTTAAAACAATTAAGCATTAAATTTCTATAAAAGGATGAATTATATGATTTTCAATTTTAAAGAGATGTTTTAAAACCTTTTGAAACTATATTCTTGTAATCTACTTTAGAAGTCAAAGAATTTATTCTCTCATGTATTAATCATATAGTATTAAATCATAAAAATAATATCAGATCTGGTTGGAGAATGATCTTTGGATTAATTTCATTAGGTTTAAAAGAAGAAAATGATAAAATTAGTAAAATCGCTTTTTAAATTCTTTCCTAAATTATGGAACATAATCTTGATTTATTACAGGATGTTTTTATTGATCTTATCTAAACTTTAAAAGTCTTAGCTGGTAAAAATCAAGATGATATGGCTTTGGCATCTATTGATTTTACTATATAATGTTTAGGACATCTTTCAAAACAAGCATAAATTATTCCTAAACTTAATTGGAATGAATTGGAAGAACCTGAAGTTACAGTTAGAAATGCAACAACAGCAGTTCAACTTGAAAAAATTTGGATTCCTGTACTTGGAGTACTTTCTGGATTAGCAGGTGATAAAAGAAATAAAATATAAGCTAAATCTATGGAAACATTATTTGAATCCTTATAATAATTTGGCTATGCTTTTAGTACTGAATTTTGGAAAATGGTCTTTAGTACTGTACTTAGACCTATATTTGATGAAATTCAATTCACATTTCAATAAAATTATACTGAAACTAATACTAATTATAATTGGTTTAAGGATTCGTGTAAAAAAGGCTTTTCTTTAATTATTAACTTAATGAAAAGGTATTTCCAAAAGTTAAGGGGATTATTACCTGAATTTTTAAAATTATTTGAAAATTGTATTCAAAATCAAAATGTTAAATTAGCCAAATATAGTGTTGAATCTGTGAAAAATATGATAATAAAAATTGGAATGATGTTTAATGAAGAAGAGTGGGAATAGATTGTTTAGTTTATAGATAGGATGATTCGATTAACAACACCAACAAAATTATCAAGTTTTGCAAATTAATCCTTAACTTCAAGTAGAATGAGAAATATGATTGAAGATTGTTTCACCTAATGTACTGCTTAATTATTAATCATCTAAATAAGTATAGAGATTGTTCGACAATTTAATTAGTAATTAAATTTGTAATAATTAAACTTTATAGAAAACACGTTTTTATATTCTTATTAATTTGCCGTTTAATTTAATTCATAAATTGAATAAAGGTACTTAATATGGAAATAAGGTGTTCTATAAGACATGAAGTTCCTACCTGGTTTACTCAAATAAGAAAGGGAAGCCTATGGTTGTGTGATCATTATTAAAAAATATAAATTACAGAATCATCATATTTTAGATATTGATTCATTACTTACACCTTTGGATTTATATATTAGAAAAAATGAGATTATAAAATCAAACACGCAATCATAAGATGAATAAGATTAATAGATTCAAAAATTAAAAATTTAAGAAATTGAAAGAGATACCTAAAATTATAGACAACTATTAGATACTTATATTTTACCTACACTTTGCGAATTAGATGATGAATACGTAAATTAATTAAATATTAACTTTAGTTAAAATAATACGAAAAGTAGTTATTTTTAATTTTATTAAAAACTATGAACTACTCAAATAATATCATTATTTGCAAAGATTGTAATCATTGTTAGAAATGTTTATAATAAGAGAAGAGTAATTTAGATCAATAAATATTATCATTAATTTAAAAGTTGTATGACTTGAAATGAATCAATCTTTAAAATGTTTAATAATATATAATTTTTATATAAAAACTCATTTTCTTTTTTTCCTTAAATTGGCATCTCTTTATCCTTACTTTTCTATACTATTACGTGCCCTACAAATTATATAAATAAATCACGTTTATGCTTCGTCTTCTTATCCTTTTAACATAAGTATTTTATCCTATCTAAAAGCAGAATCACTTGGTATTAAATTAGAAGGTTCCTACCATGGAGATATGGGATCATCAATTCTCCAACAAACATCCCCATCTATTTCAAAATATGATAACCATGATCCTGATCCTTTTGAAACTGTAAAACTTTAATTATTATTTTCATCATCAGTCTAATTAATAATATTATTAATTACATTAATTAATTTGTTTATTTTAACATCAACCAAATCTGAAAGTGGTTTTTATTATTATTATGACCAAAACATTAACTTATTTTTAATTTTAGTAGTACTATCTTCATAAATATAACTAAAATTGATTTATGCTTCGAGTTTATCTTAAGCACATTTTACAACAAATCCATCTAATTTATTAAGGACCCTATCTCCTTTCAACAGTCCATTGATAATCATTGGAGGGACTGATATTTCATACAATTTGCCATCACTAAACTTAATATATTTAGGTTTTAGGTTTCTTCCTATGAGTTAAGAAAGTGTTGGATGAATTTCAGCCAGAACCACTTCGCCTCCATACACTTACCATCCATCTCCAATAACATGATACAGAGTTGTAGGAGGATCAGCTTTAACAAATTCACAATAAAATTCGGTTCCATCTTCCTTAATTCGGTGGCAAGTTTCTCCAATCATAGGATCGATTGGAGCAAGTGATCTCAAATATGTATGTGTTCCATGAAGATAAGCAATTTCATTGATCACAACTAATTGCATTCTCTTTAGTGCATCTCTACATTTAGCTGCTTCTGTTAGATAAAGGTTAGTATAATCAAAATCACTAAGAACATATATAACATAGAATACAATAGAAGACATTCATTACATGTCAAAGGAGCTGTTAGACAAATGGGTTTGGGAATAGTAGCAAGATTAAAATCTCCCTTAGCTATCTTGCTACCAATTTGTTTCATCATGGCCCCAGCAACTTAAAAAAGTTTAGTATCATCCTCTTAATTCATATGAACTCCTCCTTGAAAATATAAGTGAAATGTACCATTTTTATGTGCCATTGGATGTCTTGGGTAGATTTTATCTTTTTAGAACTATTGTCTCCAACTAGTATTCATTAAATAAAGTTTGAAAAAGAACGAAGATAAATTAGTAATTAAGTATAGTAAAATTACATTTAGAAAAAATAAAAAATTATTCCGATACCGGGGATTGAACCCGGGTCCCCAGGGTGAGAACCTGATATCCTAACCACTAGACTATACCGGAACTGATAATGATTAGTAATGGATCAAGATTTTATATGAAATAAGCTATGATTTGATTAATAAATCATTTTTTGGACTTATGAGTATGATGCTTTTTTGATGAATGATTCTTATTTTATTTTTTCTGCAATAAAGAATCCCAATCAACATCTTTTTCTTCATAAGGTGTGTAATCTATTACATCTCCTCTATCTTCTTTATCATGGGAATTATCATTCTAATTAGTTGAATTAATGTCTTCTTCTTCAGATCCCCAAGCATTTGAAACTTCTTTTAATGGAGTGTAATCAATTACTCCATCTCTGTTGTCTCCATTTGAATCCTAATTAATTTTATATTAATTTACTGATTAACCATTAGCATTTTCAGACCCATCAGTTGATCCAGAGGCATCTTAATTAGTTCCATTATTTCCATCAGTTTCATCATCAAAATTGCCTGTCTAATAATGTTTAATTAACCAATCAAATAATTCAATTTCTTCCTCCAATCTTAATCTGTCTTCATCTGCCCATTCTTAATCATACTTTAAATCCTCTTAGGCTACTAAAAGTGTATATTCTATTTCTTTTAATCTGGATTCACATTTATCTACTCTTCCATATAAAGTTGTCAATTAATTTTGGAAATGCTAGGAATAAGAGAGTCTTAAATTACTGTAATTAAATCATCTTAAACTTCAATTTATCTATTAAAGATGTCATTCTCTTTTTCAATTCTAACTTTGAATTCAGAGAAAGTTACTCCAATTTACACCTATCCATTTTATCCATTAGCAACATCATCTTAGATTTCTTTCTCCATTTAATTAAGCAACTCTATCAATTATTCAATTGTGCCATTCAATTCGAATTCCTCTTGCTTTGTCTATAACATATTCATCTTTCTATATTCTTTATAAGCAGTGACTATGTGTGATATTTCAGAAACAGTGTTCTCTTTAACTTCTGCAAAAGATGTTGATAATTAAGCTTATAAAGTTGCCCTTAAGTAAGCAATCAATCTCAATAACACTCTACCATTCTTCACCTTATTTAAAGAATTATTATTCTTCTCACAAACATTTGTCGAAAGAACACCAATACGATTATTATTACTTTCCTATCTTGCTTTCATCCAATTCTTATATTCATTAGCTAAATCTATTTCAGTTTGCTTAGCTTCAACCTAAACAAATTTATCATATGCTAATTACATCTTGCTATCTGTTGTAGCATTCTCCTTTTTGTTCTGAAATTGCTTATTAAATCACTGCAATTTAATCTAATTTTGCTTATTTGATTGGTTAGAATCTTGCATCTAATAGTTGCAATTAATCAACAGCTTCTTGTCTCAATTCAGTAAGCAATTAGATAACAACTTCATTATCTTAAGCTAATGTTCCAATCATCAAAACCGCTAATAGCAATATGCTGACTCTCATTATTTTTATTATAATAAAAACGGATTATAACTTACATTAATTATAATCAAAACTCAATGCTTTAATACTCCTCTCCTTTCTAAAATTCAAATGCCCAAGGATTATTCAACAAAAAGTCCTATGTAGCTTATTTAACATTAAGATTAGGATAGAAATTCTTGCTAATCGGTTGTCTCGTAGTAGGATCATTAGGTCCACTCTTTTATATAGATTATATTAGCATATCCCTTTCATACGTTTGACCAGCATCATTAACTACTGGATTCTCCATCAATTCCTAAAAAATCTCATAAATATTTATTACTAAAGTTATTTTGCAAATCAAATAACTCGGAATATCATACACTTATTTCTAATCTGGATTTCCTATTGAATTTATGAATCCATCTAACTCTCTTTAACGTTATTCCTCATTCAAATCCTGTCTTGTACTTAAATATTTTTTGTAGTTTTCAATAGCCTCTCTTTTATTTTTCTCATTTATTTCTTAATTTTTGTACCAAAATAGTTTTTTTGCTCTATAAATGTACTTACTTAGTTCTTCTTCATAATATTCTTTCTTTTATCCTGCACATAATGTCCTTGCCTTAGTTAATCTTATTATTGCCATCTCAATATCTTAAGTATTATCTGCAGTTTTCCCTCGTTCTGCCAAAACCTATCCACATAACAAATGAGCTTTTATATTCTTATCATCCAATTCTATTGCAGTAATAGCATCTCTATAAGCCTAAAGATAAGATAATTTAAATATTCTCTTACAGGCTCTAAACTTCCTGCTTATTTTAATGCTAAACCTCTACTTCGAAAGAATGAACTTTCTGTTCCTTCTGATAATTCGATAGCTTTTGTATAATGGGATATTGCTGTGAAATAGTCTCCTTTATCATAAGCTTCATCTCCTAATATTGCCCAATACTATCCTTAGGTTGCTTAATAATCATTCAATGATTTCTTCACACTCTACATGACCTTCAAACTTGGTGGCTTTAAATGTCTAAACAAATTTACTTTTGGAGCTGAATCTCTAAATTATTTATTCGTGTATGGTGGACGAGGAACTCTCACTCTTACACCAGGACCTGGAGCAAAGACTTCATCAAAAAAGAACAAAGGTATTTCATTCCTAAATAAATTGCTGACAAATGGAAACATATTAATATTATAACAAGATATTATTTACTTTTTCTATTAAAATCAGGTAAATTATATATACAAATTTTAATTTATTTATCCATTTTTATCTCAATCCACTTCAAATATTAAATATTTTCATATTACAATTTAATTTTTATACACTAAAAATAATAATACAAGTTTGCAATCCTTAATGAAATTATGTTTACTTGAATCTAAAATATTTTTAAAATTTTATATTATCAACTAAATAATCTCAAAAAATAAATACCTATCTTCTTCGCTATATTTTTATACATCCCTTCAGATCAATAAAAAGTTATTCATCAAAAATAGCAAATTAAATAAACAACCTCAAAAATTTTAAATTAGAGTTTTTATTAGAAGCAATTTTATATTTGAATTATCAATTAGAAATTTTGGCAATTTGTTAAATTCTATTTCTCAATCAATTTTCCTATTGATAACGAACATTAAGGCTTTGTTATTTTAAAGTTGTACATTTATCAATTTCCAAACAGAAAATAAGATTAATACATATTCCTTATAAAATTAAATCGTAATTAGGATAAGATTATTTTATTAATTTTAAGAAATATAAATTTTAGAAATTGATTATTATATTTAAAAAATAATATAAACTATTTTACATTTTAAATTAATATTTTTAGACTCTACCAAAGAGTTAAATTTGAAAATTGTTATCTTTTTTTAAAGAAATTAATAGTCTTCAAAAATAAATCAATTTAATATTAACTAAGCAAAACCTCATAAATTATTATTACTTAGAATTCAAAAGAATTTATTACCATGAGACTAAGGAAATTTTGATTAGTAATAAATTAGAATTTAATAAATTTATTAAAAAAAGTCAATAAATTGCAATGCCTGATTTGAAATGTATTTTCTAAAAGATAATTATTTCTAATTTAAAAATGATTGATAGTATTATTAGTTTGATTTAATTCAAAATTTTATATGATAAGTTAAGTAAATTTGTTCTTTGCTAGTTTATTTGAATAATTAAATAACAAATATAAAAATATTTTTAGTTGGATTCTGTTTGATTTTATATAATTTTAAATTATCCTTTTTTAAAAGAATTTATTAATTATTTAAGTCTTTTTATAACGATTAAATTATTGGAATGAACATATTCTAAATTTTTTTTGGGTTTATAATTTGCTTGCTTTATAAAGCTTTAAATTGAATTTGATTATTAGAAGGGCTATCAATTAAATTAATAAGACTTATAGATCTTTAATTTATTAATCATAAAATTAAAAAATATAATTGATATGAGTGATTTTTTTGTACCTAATAGAAGTGAGATTTCTTAGTAAAATTAGAGTGGAGTGGGAAGTTTTTAGGATGTGTATATAATTGATATTATTGAATAAGATTAGGCGCTAGTTTCGGAAGAATATAATAGGATAATTAAAGCTTTGGACCAAATGGAGGAGGAAGTTTTGTTCATAATTCTGGGTTTCTTGTTTAATCTGAATAATATCGTTCTTCTGTTGGTATGGATGAGGGAGTTGTACCAATTTAAATTTTCGAATACTAAGAGCCTTAAATTCAAAAAGCAGGGTTTTTTAGAAGTAGTGGTGATTTTGAAATGCAATTTGAAGAAATTGGAATAGATAGGTTGAATATTTAAGCAAAAATTCTTGAAGATTAAAAAGAACACAAAAGTCCATTATAAGATAGTGGAATGAGGAATAGTGAGCCATCATCCTAAGAATTTTAAATAAAAATAGGTAATTATTTAGGAATGCTATTTCATAGAATCAGGAGAGTAAATAAATTCTAAATTCAAGCCAGAAATAAAGTAGCTTATAAATCAAAACATTATACAAGAAAATAAAAATCTCTTTAATGTTAATCAAGCTAAGAGTATTTACACGAATAAAATTTCTTAATTGGTTGAATAAACATAAAAAAAAATTGATACAGCCACAAAATCCTCGACAAGATTATCGTAAAATTTAGATATTCTATTCAATTAGGAAGAGTCAATAGAAACTTTAGAGAAAATCACCAACTATTCCTAGAGATTAATATGATTATTCATCAAATGAAATGTAATCAAGTTAAATGAGTCCTGATGGAAATATGGATCCAGTCTAATAAAAATTAGCCAAAAACAGAGAATCTGCAAGAAATTCAAGAGCAAGAAAGAAAATTTATTATGAACTTTTAGAAACAAAAGTTAAAGACCTTTAAGATGAAGTTGATAGACTAAAAGAATCAAGTCGTAATTAATCTAAATATGCAGAAGTATGTAATAAAACATAAGAAAAGGTATATAGTTTAAATACATAATATAGTTTTAAGTATTTTTAGATTAATAATAATAATTATTTGATAAATTAGAAACATGTTTACTTAAAAATAAAGATAATTTTGAAATAGCAATGGTTTTAGATGCTTTAAGATATAGAACAAACTCAAATAGTTAAGAACGTAATGATGCTGCAAGACAATACTTTGATTCCATGATAGAAGTATGTTTACCTATTTAAACAAAATATTTAATTTACTCTCTAGAAAAAGATAAGGATTTCTTTGCATAGTAGCAAGAGTAATTATTATTATAATATAATAGAGATTATACTGATTGGATGAAAGATACTTTCAAAAAAACATAGATTTAACCTGAATAAATTTTGAAGTTAAAAAGAATGAAATCAAAAATATAAAGTGTCAGAAATAATATATCTGAGTATTTTATTAACTTTACAATTTTAGTTCAATTCAAAAAATAAAAGATCAGTTAAAGTTAATTTAAAATGAAGCAAATAAAGTTGACTAGATGTGGGAACAACTTAAAGAATGCTTAACTCCTATTTAATTAGGTTCCTGTATATTAACTATGAGATAGGTATATTTATAGTATATAAATTTAGAATTCTTTTCGTCAAGAACTTTAAACTTCTTCTTTATTTCTTTAGTTAAAGAATTCTTAAATGGTATCATTAATAATTATATATTTTAGAGTGAAGAAGATGAAAACTTTCAAAATAAAGATCAATCTCAAATCCCTAATAATAGAAAGCTTGTAAAAAAATCTATGTCTTGATGAAAAAATAGTTAACTATGCCGTGTTTATTATTTTGTATTTGGTATTATTTAAACCATATTTTTGTTTTTTATATGTTATAAAAAGTCTAATCGATTAATAGAAAACTAAATTCAATTTTATCCTTTTTCGTATATCACGTTTAGTCTAGTTCCAAGTTAACTTTATAATTAGGAATAGTTATAAGGAAAAAACATAGTTAACATAAATATTTTATATCATTTATTGTCTCTAATTAAAATTGGGCTTTCTTTATTTTTGAGTATTGAATGAGTGGATATTGAAGTATTTCTTGTTGGAGAAAAAGACATTTCTCTTTTTGAGCCTTTTTAATAGTAGCAAATTTAATTCTTTCCACTAAATCTTAAACGTTTTTGAGGCTTTATTATTGATTTTGGTGTTCCTTTTTAATAAGGGCTACACAGTTTTTCTTCTTAATCAGAATCAGGAATTACACTATCTGAATCTCCTTAAGTCTTGAGTAATTTCTCACTTCTAACTTCCATCAACGATGCAAATGAACTCATTTAGTTAATTCAAAGTGAATATGATTTCAATTAAATAAATTAAAGAAAATTTTGTAAAATTCTAACTTAGACTTAATATCTAAAATATCAAATTCACTGTCAATCTTTAGTTAATGAGCAACATTTCACAATATAATCTGTTAACTTAAAATTTCATAGTCTAACCCTTTTTTTGAAAAAAATTCTTATGAAAAACCGCATAAATTCATGTTTAATCCATATAAGAGTAAAAACTCATTTTAATAAATTTATATAAATGATGTAGTAAATTCAATAATGCGTATTATTATTTATTTGAAAATAATATTACTAAGTTATTATAAATTATCTTATAATTTATACTAAAAATTTATAATTCATTCAATTTTTTGATATGAAAAAGATATCATCATTTTTTTAAATTTTAATTTTAATTCTTTAAATACTCCAAAAAATTTTCGAATTCTTACTTAATATTGAGTTTGACTTTTCAGAATCTAAATCTAAAAATCATACGATTACAAACCTATTTTATAATAATTGTAGATAATCAAAAATATTTTTGATTTTTATTTATGAATAATTAATTATTCTACTTAAAAATAATCTGAAATACAAACCATTAGTATAATCTCTGTTAAACTAATTTAGTAACTATATATATAAATTTATGAATTGATAATATAATTAGGGATTCTATATAGCAACCTACATTGTCAAATATTTCTATTTTGATAACTATTATTAATTATTTATATATTGGCTATATAGATGCTAAGATGTATTTTAATTTATAATTTATTATTAATAATGCATGAATATAATAATTGTTGAAAATTAATTCAAATGTTAAGAATCATTAATTTAATTGATTGATTTTCAGAAAAAAGAATAAAAAGTAGATTTTTAGAGTAAGTAATATAATTTATTTAATTTATAAGTTTATATTTAAGAAGTTCAGAATTTCTCTTAACATGCAAACTTTAGAGTACGAAACTCCTTTATAATCCAAATTTAATAAGTAGATGCATTTTTTTAATAAATTTATAGTTGATATAGAAATCTCCAGAATAACCTTTGATTAAAATAATTGATAAAAAAGTACTGTAAAATCGTAAAGAAAATATAATTGATAAGAATATGAATATAAAATTACTAATAATGATGTGATATTCATTCTTCAGGATTGGATGATTTTTGTATTTCGATATTAAGAGTATGGAGGATTGTAAAATTGAGACACTATTAAAATCTTTATGAGTTTTATGAATGACATTTCTTTTTTTTTTTATTAATAACAGCGTAAATAAAAAGATTTTTTGTACGTATTTTTTTAGTATGAATATACAAATTACCAGAGAATGGTAATGAAAAGTATTTATATTGGTTTTTTTAAAGATTTCAATTTTACATTGAATTAATAAGACGTTTGAATTGATGTGCAAGAGCACAAAAATGTCGTAATTATTAATATAAGGTTTTCGAGAAATTATATCGTCATTAAAATTAATTATTTTGCATTGCAAACTGTAAATCAGAAATTATTTAAAGTCAAATGCGTATTAAATAGTGATTTTACATCATAATGAAATGAGTTCTTAAAGGTCTCTCTTTGTTGATCATTCAATCATTAATTTAAATTTTATGTCAGAATAATAGAAATACATAGGAAGCATCGTATCAAGAACTAAGTCTCTAATTACCACAAATTACTAAAAACTTCCATTAAAGTATAGTTTAATTCTAAAATAAATAGAGCACCTAAATTTGTCGAAAACATTATTGTGTATGCAGATACCATAACTCAACCATATGTTTAAAAAGTGACTGATACTGTAGATGAGAATATTAATAGAAGTGTTCAAATAGTTTAATCATATGAAAAAACATTCAACATAGCAGAACAAGGACAGAAACTGAAGTAAAAAGGAAAAGAATTTACTGATTAATTAAAAGAGAACTCAAAGAAGGCACTTGATTAAGGAGTAGATTTGGCCAAGAATAATGGAGCTACTCAATTTGTTTTACATACTTGTGATAATGTAGCCAATAAAGTCTTTACTTCTATTGAAGGAAATGTAGCCAGATTTTAAAAAACTATTTTGAAAGAAGCTAAGGCTACAAATTCTTAATAAACTTATAATTAGAGGGCTGTACAGTTAGCCCATAATCTCACAGAATTAACCTAAGGAATCTTTACATTGATGAAGAATGAGATTCAAACTCTTGGAACTTAAAGGATTGAACAATTAAAGGTCTTTGTTGTTCTCAATTTCAAATAACATTTGAATTCTACTTTATTCACTTACAAAGTTATTGTCATTCAACCCATCTCAAGTCTTTATACAACTTCTTTGAATGAACTTAAGTCTACTCTTAATTTTTTAAGATAAAAATACAATAATAAAGAATTATGTTAATACATAATAGAATAATTAACTTTGATCAAATAATTTATGGAAAATCTAAAATTTGAAGAATTTTAATAACTTCTAGAGACAGCTTTGAAACAATTGAATCTCTTCACTATACTTAAGTCTTAATACTAAAAAACCATTAAAACTTATCAAAATTGTTTAGTTGAATAAAGAAAAGTAGTAGAAGTAGAAGAAAAATAACCAGAATAAATAAATTAAGATACAGAATTTAAAGAATGAAATTAATTTGAGTATTGATTTATTAAAAGTGTTTTATATATTATGTAAATCAATTAAAAAATCTATTGATAAAATCTGTTATATAAATAACGATCGAAGTTTAAATACTTTATTTATATATTAAATAATAAATATAATAAATTACAATGCCTTTAAGTAGTTGAAAATTATAGAATGAATATTATATATAAGTTTATACAATACAAAACTTAAATTTTTAGTCTAAATAAAATATAACTTATTATATATTACTTTAACAAAAGAAGTTTAAAGCTATTTATTAATAGAATGAAAACCATATAGAATCAATCTATTTATACTATAAAAAAGATAGGAAGAGAACAATATGAAATTTACTTAAATTATAGTGAATCTAAAAAGGACAAAATTGATATTTACTTATTTTTGTTGGGAATTAAGATTTAGTTTGAAAATGAATTGATTTATCTTAAATAATATTTGAATTAAGAGGATTGCGTTTCAAGAACTAAGCGATAAATTATAATAATAACTGAAATTAATATGTTATTTCTTTTAAGATCTAGCTAATTTATTTATTACTTATAATTATAGGATTCATGAAGTGTATTTACTTTGGTTTCAACTGATTAATTGAATGTTGATCGATTTATTCTTAATAGTTGTAATTCGAAATGAAAATTGTGTTGAAAATTAATTAACTGAAGACTCCAATATTAGGATATGAATATTTACTGTTTTAATGTTTATTGCGTAGAGGATTGATAATAATTATGATAGATAAATTCTTGAATGATATGATGTATGGTTTAAAAGTAAGCACTTTTTTTGTTTTTTATTAAATTTAAAGAGTTTACTAAACCTTGTATAAATATCTGTTAATTATAAATGAACTCAGCATCAAGCAGCTAGCTGCTATAGAAACTCTAGAATCTTTACTCGGGCAATAAAAAAACTAGTGAACACTCGATCTCTCCTCTATAACCCAGACCATTTGCCTGTAGAGAAATTAACTAATTACTTGAGAAGTCATCTCCTATTCCTTATTTGCAAGTTAAACAGCAGGATGTTGAACAATGGACAGAGAGATTGATTAAGCCAACTGAGAAGGCTTCATGCTCTTCTTTTACTTAGAATGAGAATGTGTTTGACATCCATCTGTAAAAATATTCTTAAATTTCAACCATCTCCTAATAAACATTTCCTGTCTTGATATAAATTGAGAAGAAGGTGAAATTATTAAAATATGCTAAAGAGAATGATCATAATACATGTGCTGCAATAATTGCTAAAATGAAGCTTTTCTGTTTAGATAATGCACAAACGTGTTATGACTTTTACAGAAGCACGGATTTGATATTACTGAAGTATATGATCTTCCTCCTAATATAAGAACTAAATTAACGACCTACTATTGAAAAATAAGAAATTAGTAATGATTAAACTACTCAATTCTAATCAATGGTAAAAGATATCGTTAGTATTGTGTATGAAATAATTGAAGAAGTGAGATCAAAATCATTTGCAGGGTCATAAATAGATATATTGAATAAGCAATTAGCATAAATTCAAAAAAAATTCAAACCTGATCCTAATAGTACTCAAAAGTCTATTCATAAATCCCATCATTAACGATTCAATAGCTGTAACTTTGAAAATTGTAAAACTCCAATCTCAAATAATAAAAACAAATAAGAATACAATATTAGTAGTGATAAATTTAAATCTGCTTAATAGAAGTAATAAAATAATGTATCTGGTTCTTAAAAAATTATTAAATTTTAAATAGATGAATTAGAGTAGAAAAAATAATAAATAATCAAGTTAAATGAATAAATTTCTAAATTATAAAATGCAAATAAATAATAATCAGTTCAAATATAGGATTTAAATACTCAACTTATATCTATTAAGTAAGAATTACAATTAAAACAAGAAGAAGTAAATAAATTCATTTATGTATTTAATAGATTGAAAAATTATCATCATCTTTTGAATTGCTAAAATCAAGTGATTTACTTCATAAGGAGGAAAAAGAAAAATACAATATTTTACTTTGTGAATACGAAAATGAAAACAATTAATTGAAATAAAGTTAACAAGAATTATAAGTATATAATTTTACCTAATATAAGAATGCTTTTGATGTTTGTTAAGTGTAATTTGAAAATTATAAATAAGAAACCTTTTCTTACTATTAAACCTAATGCAATCAAATCTAATAAGCTAAAGATAAAGAAATAATTCATCTAAGAAATGAATTAAATCATAATTAAGAAATTATTGTAATAAGTTTTATTAACAATTTAGAATCATTTATTGGGTGATGCTCTGTATTTTGGTAAATAATATAAGAGTCTTGTGAATAAAATTGAAAATTTGAAGTCTGAATCTATTGCTAATGATTTAACATAATTATAAAAGGAACTCTTTTATTCTGAAAATACTCTCAATGCTAAATTGAGTGCAATAGCTAATTTTTCAGACAATTTATTATTAAATACTGGATAAGAATATTTATCTTAATCTAGTTTCTAAAATTAAACAGTTAATTTTTAGACTATACCAAAATCTAACATATAATAAAATAATATTACCAAAAAAAGCAGCTCTTAAGATTATTTAGTGGCATAAAAGAATTAATTTGAAATTATGGAAATGCTATTGATTTAGAGTTAAGTACTAGAGAAATTTTTAATCTGATTACTATAATATTATGTGATAAAACTATATATTTATTTAAATATCTATTAACTTTTAATTTTTTGTCAAAATAATTGATAAATATATATTATTTATTAAATAATTTATATGTCCTTGAGCATCAATCATTACAAGTAAATTTTTAATTGAGAGAAAGGTATACTTGCAATTCCAACTAAAACACAATAATGGATTAAGAAACAGTTGATGTATCTGATGTTGAAGATTATCATACATTGGATATAAAAAGCTTAGATTACCTTTTGGTTTGCAAAAAATCATCTTAATGTTTATACTTAGTTTCATGTATTGATAGCTATGATAAATATTATCTTAAAACAGAATAAGAAATATCAGATTTCATTCTTGGATATTTTGCAAATTCATATTATTTAATAGTAATACTAAATAATGAATAAATTAAATTTTTTAAAATTGATTATTAATATCAATTCACTTTGTCTAATGAGCTCAAAATAGAAGGATTACAATAACCTAAATTATATAGTTCATATTAAATTGGAGCTATATTAATTGATAATACTTCAATATATTTAATCTAATTAGATAATAAATACATCAAAACATAACTCAAATAGACTGCTAAATAAGTTATTATTACTAAATGTTTGAAATACATTTTTGTTTTAACTTAGGATTCTAAACTGTAGGTTCTAAATTCTAAATCACTATAAATTGTAAATGAACATAATCTTAAATATACAGAATCAGATCCTTTGAGATTCTAATTATTTTAATCTAATAACTAAATCGCTCTATTTACTGTCACGTCTTAAAAGAGAGTTATTTTTTGGAGTTTCGATAAAGAAGATTTACATACATCTAGTCTTCTTCCAAGTGAATCATTTAAATTTAAATTTAATTCAAGGTACATTTATATATAAATGTTTTAAGCAAACAATAAGTTGAATTAATTGATTTTTAAATTGATTCTACATAAAACTTTCTCTTCATTCTATATCAGACTTAAGATCTAGCAGTATAAATTTATGTAGCTTAGTTAAATCAATGTTAAGTAAATAAATTAATTATCATCAAATTAGATTTAAAAAAAAGAATAAAGCAAAGTTAAGCATATTAAAAAGTTCGTTAAAGAAAGATCAACTTCTTCATTTTTTATATAGTTTGTAATCCCACCAGAATAAACATCAAAATTTTTACATGGTGGAAATAAATGTTAATCTGAAAAAGAATACATAGAATTTTAATAAGAATTTAAAGATTTTTAAAATTAAGAGTTAGAATTGACTGATCATGAATTACCTTATATTTTTGGATTACAATCAGAAAAGTAAGATAAAATTGAATTGTGTTGGTTTTACAGTGATTTAGTACTAAGTGCAGTTTTACCTGAAAATTTATTATAACTTTATGATTAAAATACTTCGAAAAAGAAAGGTTCAAGTATTATATAATAATCTCATTTAATACCTCCTCCTTATATCTAAGAAGAGGATGTACAATAATTATAATAATAATAATAATGGGAAAATAATAGTAGTAGTAATAATAATAATAATAATAATAATAATAATAATGACAATAGTTAAAGCTAATTTGATCCAGTCATTAAAGCAAATTAAATCATTGAAAATGAGTTGATACCAAAGGTTTAGCAATGTTAATTACAATAATAATTATAAGTAATAAGCAATGATGTGAAAAAAGATTTAATCGATGACATTACATTTATTTTTGATATTAAAGATTTGATTGAAAGTTAAGTAAAAAAGGAACTCGATAAGCAAGGGTAAAATGATTAATAAGCATTACTAAAATTAGAGTTATAATTTAAATAAGATTTATTCTAATTAGAAACTTAAATGGAGAATGTTGTAACTTAAAATTTAGAATTATATCAATAAACTTGTGAAAACTTTTTGATGGATAATTTTAATTAAAGTTATTTTGAGTAATTAATTGATGACAGAATAGGGAATCACTTAAAATAATTGGCTAATTAACAAATAACACAAAGTGAAGTAAATATAATAATCATATTATAAGTGTGTTTAATAAGTTTAAAATATTACGAATGATTATTTAAAAGATTAAATTGGTTAATATTATTAAATTGAATTAAGTAAAATGTCTTAAGGAGTAGTGATGATTTTCGAAAAAGTAATTTAATACTTTAATGATGTGTAATTTATTGAATAAACAAAACTATAAAATTTCAATATATTTATTGAAAGTGCTACATAATAACTTTAAACTTTAAGTAAAAATATAGCTTAATTGGCTGAGAATAATAGGCCAGGTCAGGAAGCTCTATAAAAGTTAGATTAATTGATTTTATAAACTGAATAAATGGCAAAATAATATGAAGATGCCAAAAAAGGACTTAAATTAGCAGAAGTATAATAATAATAACCTTAATCATAACTAAATATTTCTTCTGATGATAGATTATAAAAGATTGAGGAACATATTGTAAAGTTAAGAAGTGATATACAAATGTTAACTTAAAATCAGTAAGTTCATTAAATTCCTTCTGCCGGAATAAATTAATTCACTAAAGGGATAGCTGCTTAATTGACGCAATTACAAATTAAATTAACAAATCCCTAATTAAATATCCAATAAATTTAAGAAGTTCTTAATTAATTGATATTGCAATTTCAATATTTTATACTTAAATTAGGTTAAGATTGATTAATTGTTTGTGTAGTTTATATATATATCTATATATATTAAATTTAAATACACCTTTAATACAAATTCTATATGAATGTTTGAATTACTTTTTTTTAAAATTGAACGCAATAGAATAATATAAAAAAATTGTCTTTTAACTTTGAAAAGTTTTTTGTAAATTTTATTTGAATTTTAGATGATGATAATTGTTATTGAATTAATTATAATATTTTAAAGCAAATGATTAATCACCAAGATTCATCTTCTTTTGATGATTATCCCTTGCATTAAGAGATGAAATAAACTGCTCAATTCTTTAATCCATAAATGAGTTCATTAGGTTAAACTATAAAATTTTAATAAAAGCAATTATAAAGAATATCAGAATAAGCTTTCAAAATAAGTTCAAATAGAAATAAGGATATTTAAAATCAATAAGTTAATGAGAAAAGGTCTTCATTAATAAAAAAACAAGTTGACATAGTTAAATCGCCAAAGTAATCTGTATAGAATTAGATCTTAACCCCTATTATGCATAAATATGGGTATGAAATGCTGCCTAACTAGCTCTCCACCCAAATTAATGAATATTCCATCAGTAAAACCTTTTTCTCCACCTCAACCAATAACTTCAACAGAACATGTAGTAATTTCTAAAAATAATTCTGTTGCCCAATTCAATGAAAAAAGTGGAAAACCAATGTTTCCTTAGAATCAAATTGCTACTGGAAATAGAAAAAATATTAGTATTGTAGATATTCAATCAACACACAAAATTCAAGCTCAAAAACAAACTATTGAAATTGGGTAACCTGAATATCCTTCTTATTAATAATCTCTACTTAATAGTAGATAATCTCAAATAAATTATGATAAGATGCAGAAATCTAATTCAACATTTCTTCCAAAAATTAAACAATAGGTTTAAAATATTAATACTAATCAATAAATTGGATATGGATCAATTCAATAATTTACATAGTAAGAAACTATTTAAAGAATTAACATTTCAAAATAAACATTTACTAATGAATTTTTAAATTGCAATTTACCTGAAGAAGATATATCTAGAAAATCAAAAACTGCCTAACAAATTCGAGATTCTTTAGATTAAAAGAGTCATTTGAAATTTGGTTAAAAATTGAGTAATATAAAATATAATGATCAAGAATCTTAAGTGATTTCAATCTAATCACCCAAACCAAATAATAACAAATAATATACACTTCAATCTATTGGAGGCTCAGGAAAACCTAAAAGAGTTTTAGATGGAATATCATAAAAAAAAATTCTCTTAAGGTTATATTCATCAAAATCTGATAATAACTAAGTTAATTGAAGATTTTGAATCATATAAATTTAAAATTAATTGATTTCTACTATTGCAAAATTTTATTTATATAAAAGAAAAAAACATATTTAATGATGATAATTTGGATCTAAAGGAAATTTACAACTTTAATCCAAATATCAAGTTTAAAGAATCATGCTGAATTTCATTCAATAAGGTGATCTTTATTCTATTTTGATAGAAAATCAACATCTATAAGGATTTGATATCTAAACACTATATTTCTAATTTTAAACTTACATATGTTTTAAAAAAAAATTCATTATAATATATTTTGGAAAGAAAATTATAGGTCAATTACTACTCTAAAAGAAATACTAAACATTTCTTTATATTTTAAAAATATTAGTTACAAAATATTATGTATAGTATATTGATTAAGAAATTATTTAAATCTAAAGAATTTACATCAAATTGGCTTATTGAATGGTTTGGTTATATTTGTTAGATGTTATTTTTTTAATTATCATTATAAAATAAAAAATATTTTATATAAAATATCCCAATTTCATATTCAAGTATTAATAAAAACATTTTCTTTTTATCATGCTGTGTAGTAACTTTAAATTTTATCTCTAATTGAATTTTACCCTAATTATATCAAATTTATGTGATTGTGAGAAATTATGAAAAATTCAATAATAATTACAATCAATTATTGATGTGTAAATTTTCAATATATTGCATAATATTCATATTTATTAAGTAAAAAATAAAATAAACTCTCAAAATTTAAATATGTAATTAAACATGATAAATGAATAGAATTTTGATAATATTTCCAAAATATACCTAATTTATGAATTATTGATTAAAAATAAGGAAAAATTATATTGAGATCTTTTCAATCTAAACATGATTAAATTATAAATTCAAAATAAGTTTAAGAAAATTAGATAAAACTTATTTGATTATTTTAAAACCAATTTTTGTATTAGTTTAAATGTTGAAATTGAATTAAATATATAAATGTTTAGATTAGATATTCCTCATATTTAGATTATGACAAGATGATTTAGATTACAATAGTGAATTGAATATTCACTTAAAAATTGGATAGATTTTTTAAAGATAAAGCTTAGATGATACTAATTATTTAATAAATGTGTCTAAGTAGAAGAATGAATATTGCCATTAGTGCTGATGAGTTTTTTATCTTAAATATGATTGGAATCCGTATTTGGCTAGTTGATGTTATGATATTTTGATCTCCAGACAAATGTTCAATTTTGATTATATTTTTAATTATATTAATGAACTCCAATAATACCTATTCAGAGACTACTTGTGATTGTAAGAGTTTAAGATTGAATGTATCTTCCAATAAGCATGAAATGAATTGGTAATTGAATGAAAATAAAAATCAGTTCAAATAGACCGGCTTCTAGTAGCAAAGCATCTTCTAGTACAATTAGAAAGAAAACATCAAGGTACATATTTTAAAGAAGTATTAGTGATTTTTAGGCTATGTAATAGACGCTAGGATAAGGTTCATTTGGATGGGTTACTTTAGTTAAAGAGATTTCAACAGGGAAATTGTTGGCAATGAAGGCTGTATTGATGATTTTTGTTATAGATTACAGATGAAAAAGGCAGAACTATTTAAATACTGTACAGTTGATAATCTAAAGAGGGAAATAAAAATTTAACGTAAATTAAACCATCCAAACATAATTAAATTGGATAGTTACTTTGAAGATAAGGTATAAAATAAATTAATACTATTAGACTAATGTATATTTGGTACTTGAGTATGCAGAAGGTGGTTCTTTATTTAAATAAATTAAGAAGCAACGTCATTTGTCGGAAGATGAAGCTTCTCATTTTCTTTATTAGACTTGTCTTGGAATTGAATATCTTCATAAATAAAAGATAATTCACAGAGATATAAAGGTTAATTTATAATTTTAATATATGTAGCCTGAAAATCTCTTGCTTGATAGTAAAGGAAATATTAAGATCTGTGATTTTGGTTGGTCAACTGAAATGGGCAACCTTAAAAAAGCATTTTGTGGTACAATTGAATATATGGCACCTGAAATGATTAAATCTTAGAGTACAAACTATAAACTTGATATTTGGTGTCTTGGTGTCTTACTTTATGAAATGGTATAAGGTAAACCTCCTTTTACAGGAAGGAATGATTAAGAGAAATGCTAAGCTATTCTCTCAGGATGTCCTCTTAAATATGATGAATATATATCGGAAGATTGCAAATCACTTATTACCATGATACTTTAATAAAATCCTTTCAACAGGCCGTCTATCTAAACCATTCTAAATCATAGATGGATGCAATCTAAAACTAAATAGTAACACCAAACTCTCAATGAAAACTTAACTTATCGAAGTGTCTCATTATTAATTGATGAATCAAATCACTCTCCTTTAAAATCTTCATAAACTATAATGTCAGAACGTAAAACTACTAATAAAGAATGGGAAGAAATGAAATATAGATCATAAAATTTTGTATTCCCTCATCCTTAGCAAGTGTCTGAGTAACAAGAACAAACTCTCTTTAAACGTATACTTATATCCCTTGGCTGTATCAACCGTTGAATTAATTTATTATCTGTATCGCATTTTACATCTAATCATTTATTAAATCCTACTTTCAATTTCTTTTAATCAATTTCTATTAATAAATCAACTCTTAAACCAAAAATTTTTCTAATAAAAAATGTTTAATTTATTAATACTTCCTTTTTTCAAAATATTTATCAGCAAATTAACTCAGATATATCAAGAGATTTTATATATATTTTATATTAATAATAATTATTTAAACAATTTATTTACTATCTTTTTCAATTTAAATTGCTTTTTATATGTGTATATTTAGATATTTAAGATATAAAATTTTAAGCAATTTATCAATAGAAAATATAAATTAAGTCATCTTCTTTTGCTCTTTAAATCAGGAAGTAAGGAATGCTTAAAGAGAGCATTCTTTTCTGTTAAAATACTTGTTAACTAAGGACTCTCTACTAATAACTAGCCTACCAATAGATGAATTCGATGATAACTTTTGGCAGCTCCAATATTCCTCTAATTTTTTATTGCTTTCAATTTTTCTTTAACTCCAGTATTATTATTCTTTCAATTCAGGATCTGTTTTTGTTTATATACCCATGCCTTGCAAATACTTTGCAATTCGTCTTTCCCTTTCACTAATTTTCGAGCCCATAAACAAATCTATAGAATCATTAAGTTCATCTTTTGTACACCTCTAATTATTTATTTCAGCGTTCAATAATAATAAACAAGTGTTTATACTATCCATTTAATTTTAATTATTGAATTATACACTCTTTGATTGTTCCTTAATATATGTCAAATATTGATATAAACTACTATATTTCAGAGAAAAGGTTAAAAGAAATTTCCTACGTAAGAAACAATATAAATAAATCTTTAATAAACTTATGCAAATCTATTAAGTATATGCTAATTTATTAGATGAGTTCAGTTATAATGAAGAACTGATATGCTGAAATTAAGAATTATGAATATATCATGGGTTAACATTTTCAGATGAAATTTTCAATAACAATAAACAAAGAACATTATATTTGACACATGTTATGAGCTCATTAAACTTATGCATTTATTTTAATTGATTTTATTGAGAAATTCATAATTAAAATAATTTGTATATATATGCTAATTAAACTTAATACTAATAATCATTTATTTAATTCTTCCATTAAAAAAGCAATGCTCATTTTATTTAGATTTGGCACTTCAACATTAAAAAATTTGTTCATAATATTATTTAACTATTGGTCTTACTCTACTTAGATAGATTCATTTATTATTTATGAAAATCGATCATTAAATGGATTTTAAATCATATTATAATCGCTTTTATCATTTTCAATTTAATCCTAAATTGCATTAGCCTTTTACTATTTTATTTCTTCTTCGTCTTAGTAAGAAACTTTTCTTTTTTCATTTTTTTGTTTTTGCTAGATTGATAATTAAACCAATTAATTGTTATAATTTTCATTTTAATTGAATTATTATATTGAAGTTAACTTAATATTTGGAGGTTTACAAAATTTTTAGAAAGCCTATTATTAATATTAAAATGCGCCTTTTAAATGTTGTGTTTTCATTTAATATATATAATTCTAATTATAATAAATTCATATATGTTTGTAATTTTAATACATAACTTTAGTTTATGATTTTTAAACATACAATCTTATATTGACTTAATAAACTATATTATTCATCTCTTGCATTTTAGAATTTCTTAATTAAATTTATATTTCTACATTTTGCATAATTGAATCTATTTGTTTATTTTAATACTTGAAATTATTATATAATTCAATTTAACATTTATTTTTTTATTTCATATATATTATCAAACTTATACATCTATTAGTCAGATTAGATTTAAATGTCTAAATGTAAATTTTAAATAAATTATTGTAGTTTTTATAGAGTTGTTGTGTACTTTTGATCTGTATATAGAGACTATTCTCCAATTATGAAAAAATTAAGGATTGAATCTTTTTATTTCAAATTATTTTTCTTATAAAACTTCAAAAGACAAAATATCTTAGAAATTCTTTACAACTTCGAAGTAGATTCAACTAAGATTGGTTTCTTAAGTTTGTTCATTTATAATTTATTGACCAATTAAAAAATTAACTATTAATTATTATAGATTAATCATATTATATAGAGTAATAAAAAAATTAAGGAAGTTTAAAAGATTTTGATAAGGAAAGCATTGTAAAAATAAAAAAATATTGATTTAATTGATTTGAATTAGATTTGAATTCGAAAATAGTTACAATAAAATGTTCTTTATAAAATATATTGGAGTTGAAATTATAACTTTTTGATAATAATATATTAATAATTATCTGTTAGTATGGAAAAAATAAGTGTGTGTTTAAGAATAAGGCCACTCAATTAAAAAGAAATAAATGACAATGAGATGGTAGCTTGGGATGCTAGTGACTCAAAAATATAACTCAATAAAATATGTTTGAAGGAATTGATTGCTTAAAAAAAAGTTGTCAATAGTTTGATTTATGAATTCAATCATTGTTATGGATAACAAGCTGATAATTATTATTTGTTTTCTACTTCAGTTAAGCAAGTAATAATGCAATCCTTAGATGGGATTAATGGGACTGTCATTATGTATGGATAAACAGGGTCAGGGAAAACTTTTACAATGTTGGGAAAGAGAAATCAGGAAATGCTTTAAAACAATAACAGCAATATTTAATAATTGATTAAAGATAGTTTTGCAAATAATTAATACAACGATGTTGGAATTTTAATATATTCAATGATGGAGTTATTTAAATAAATTAATATCGTATAAAATATACCTCTATATTTTAGGATGAAAAAAGACAATTCGAAATAAAATGTAGTTATTATGAAATTTATAATGAATTCATATACGATCTGTTAAGGGAAGAAAATGAATTATCTGAACCACTTATATTTGGAACTGATTATCGCAAGGTAAATGTTATATTACAAATATTTAAGGAATTTGTCATCAAAAACATTAAAGAATTCAATGTTACTTCTATTGAAGATGTGATTTAATGTATTTCAAAAGGAGAAAAGAATAGACATTATGCTGAAACTATTTTGAATCATTAAAGTAGTAGAAGCCACACAATCTTCAAAGTGCTTATTAGTGCTTATTCAAATGAATCTGAGGAAGAAGAAAATTTTACATTTTCAACTGAAGCTTGCATCAATTTTATTGATTTAGCAGGAAGTGAAAAAATTTCATCAAGTCCTATTTCTGACGACATTATTAGAAATTCAAACAGAAAAGATAGAAATAAAGAAAGCTCTGCTATAAATAAGAGTTTATTCTTTCTAACAAGAGTTATTGCATTAAAAACTTAAAAGGTTCCTCCATAGCATATTCCATATAGAAATTCTACTTTAACTAAATTATTAAAGTAACAGATTTTATATATTAAAGATCTTCATTAACCGGAAACTTCAAAACCTTAATTTTATTAAGCATTAACCCTGGATTAAGTCAATATGATTAAACTTAATCTACTCTTAGATTTGGTTTAAGTGCAAAATTAGTAGAATCAAAAATAGAATAGAATGTAAATTTTGATGCTTCTTATTCAAACAATCAATAAAAATTAAATTAGTTAATTTAAAAAAATAAATAAAATGAGAAGATTATTTAAGATTAATAAAAGATTATTGATTCATTAAAGTTATAATTGTAAGCATCAAATTGTTCAGAAACCTTAACAAATTTAAAATAGTCAGAAATTCAATTGTTATCAAAGCCATCTGTTAGTTAATTTAATGAAACTGATGTTTCACTTTTAGAAAAAACATAAGAATTAAATTCTTAACTTTAATAAGAGATTGAAAAGAATACACTTTTAGAAAAGAATTGTACAGAACTTCATAAACGATTATAAAAATCTAATGAATAGATTCTTACTTATTTTAATTCTCATAAAGAAATGGAATAATAAATAAAAGAATTAAAACTATAAAATGAGAAATATGAAAAATTATCATAAAATGCACTAAATAGATTATCATGCTATGAAGGATAACCAAATTTCAAAAAGTTTAGTTTAGAAGAACTTTAAAATTTAGAACATTAAATACAATCATGCTTATAAGAAATTAAAGTAATTTAAATATAAATTAAAATTTTAGATAGAAAAATAAAGGAGAAATTCATTTTAATAATTGAATATAGATGCTATGCCCTTATTTACTTAACCAACAGAAACTTTAAGATCTGATAGAAGTAGTGCTAGTTAAGATTTTCGTAGAATAGAAGAGTAATTAATATTATAAAAATAGAGAAGACTCTTTACCCAAAAGTTATAAGAAAACTCCAAAAAAAGAAGTAAAATAAATATAACCCAAAAAACAATAATAAAGTTATTTTAAGGCTACTTCTAATAGATTATCAACGTTGTCAAATAATGAAAATAAGTCTCCTTTACTTAAAAAACCAAATTTAAGAGATGCTAAAAATTTTGCGAAGAAAATTTAAGATTAAAAAAGTATTTTAAAATATATATATATATTTTAGATTAAAAACCATCTAAAATTTAAGAAGATTATCGAAGTAAATCTAATGAAAGTCATTAATAGTAAGTTTCTTAATAACCTGAATAACATAAATTAAAAAACGACATCCAATCATTGGCTGATCGATTATATTCATTATCAGAGAAGTTTTAGTTAAATAGAGATTCAAGGGTAAGTTAAAGTAGAAAAAGTACGAATATAAATAGAACTGATATTATTTATGAAACTGAATCAGAATTACTAGGAGACAGTCGAACAACCATTCACAAAAGTAATCGATCCGCTGTAAAATGATATAATATAATTTCAAAAGAAAATTCATCTTTAAAATGTTCGTTTGAAAATGAAGTTTTTATTTAATTTTAGATTATAATCTTCTTTATTTTTTTGCTAGAACTGGTTTCCTATTGTAAACTTGAATTTATTGTTTAAGAAACCTTAGATTAAATATGATTAATATATTATTTATAGGAAATGCAGAAAATCAAA
The DNA here is from genome assembly GCA_000733375.1 of Paramecium sexaurelia. Lineage (NCBI taxonomy): Eukaryota > Ciliophora > Oligohymenophorea > Peniculida > Parameciidae > Paramecium > Paramecium sexaurelia. The sequence continues at coordinate 168,626 of JPFM01000120.1, read as the reverse complement.
GATAGAAAGCAGCCTGAAGTATCAAGAAGTTCTAAGAAACGTTTTTCAATTTCAAGAGAAATAGCAAATAGAAAAATGAGCAACTCAAATTTATTCTCTTCAGAGGAGAGTAAAATAAGGATGTTAGGTAGCAAACATTCAGTTTCATCTATCAAAAGCAAACAAAAAGTGAACATTTCGATGAACAAAGACTTATCTTCAGGATCATCTTCATTTTCTAGTGATTCAGAATCAGAAAAAGGATCAATCGACTAATCAATAATTTTAAAGGATAATATTGGAATAATACAATAAGCGCAATCGTCTTTTTATTAAGTATAGGACAAGTTAATTTTACCAAATATGTCATTTGATTAAGATTTCATTAATCCTTTGGATATATCTGATGGAATTGAGAAGTCCATTTTAAAAATCTAATTTATTGATTTTGAGCATAGATGGGGAATGAAGTAAGATATTAATATATAAAAATAATGTGGAGGTGATTAAATGTTACTCTCCTAAGCAAGTGAAGGGATGTCTTCACATAGATCATTAAAAATGTCACATCGAAGCAAAAAAGGGGTGTTTTAATCAAAATTGCAAGCAACCCAAACTAAAGGAAAATAATAACTCAGTGATAGCGAAGATGATGATTATACTGATAATTAGTAGGAGGAGGACAAAATTAAAAAAAAATATGATAAACTCTATGAAAGAAATCCTTTTGAAGATCCTTATTATGTTAAATTAAAAGATCTTCATGGATTTGAAAGATTGGGATATGAAATAAATGTATATTATTAATATACATTATTAGGCATATAATGATGATAAGTAATTTTTGAAATTAAGGAAATAAATAGTATACTATTCATTATTTATTCCAATTTTATGTAAAAGAATAACAAGAAGTGTCCTTTTTAAAATAATTATGTCATTTCTTATTATTTTTAATGTGACCTTATATATATACTCTTAAACGTATTAAGACCCATTATCTACAAAAAATATGGAGAAGGGCATAATGATATGTTTTTTGATAGAATTGGGAATCAGAATAGTTGCATCTGGAGTAATAATACCAAAAGGAGCATTTTTTAAGAATTTCTAAGACATATTTGATTGTATATTAGTCGTAGTGTATGTTTTAAACATAAATTACCCTGATGTTTTTATTGTAGATATATCTCCTTTAAGAGTCATAACATTATTACTTTACTTAGGAGACATCTTTGCAGGATTAGGTGTTATGTTAAAGGCTTTGAAATAGTCATTTAGATTTCTTTTGGAAGCATTGATGATAGTTGGATTATTTTCTGTGTTTTTTGCTATTACAGGTGTTTTTATGTTTTAAGGATTATTCAATTATAGATGTTAGTATGATAATGGCGATGAAACAGAAGGATGGATATAATGTAATTAGAATTCATGTTATGAAGAAGGAATGTCATGTTAATATTCGACTTTCACTCCTAAACTTCCAACATCCTTTAATAATGTAATTTATTCTTATGGTCAAGTGTTGAGAACAATAACTATGGATGATTGGAGTTGGGTAATGTTTTTTACAATGAGAATATATCATCCATGGACTTGGTTATATTATTTATTAATTATTTTTGTATGTGGTTTTTTTGGATTCAATTTAGTTATAGCAGTTATTAAAATACATTATGCTGAAGCAACTGAGGAGAATGCAAAAGAAGAAGAAATGAGATAGATATAATAAAAAATTAAGGAAAATAGAGAATTACCAGAAAGAGACATTGTTAATGTATTTGATGTTGCATTTTTAAGATATATTGATTTCTTTCCAGTTATTTAAAGATATAGATTAGCATTAAAATCAACATATAGATCAATTAAATTAGAGGATAATTTAAATGAAAAAGGTAATTCAAATAAAACAAGAATATTATCAGCAAAACAAAAAACAAATGAAGATATAAATCTAAATGTATTTAAATAATTTATTTTAGGGGAATCTCATTAGTAAGATTATTTACAAAATATAGAATTTTACTATTAAAAACATTCTTCTACCAAAATTCTTAATTTTGAATGAAAAATAAAAAAATGTTCGTATTAAAAAGTATACAGAGGATGAGATTGAACAATAAATCCTGGAAAGATTAAAGTCATTTTAATTTTCATAATTGTAATCTTGTGTTAATTAATAAATATAATAAAGTTTTGAAAGTGAAGGGGATGTTTTACCAACACTAAAGTAATTATAATTATTAAAATATATAGTCTACCTGATTGTGAGAAAAAAGAATTAGAAAAGGAAATCATTAATATGAGAAATGTCAAATTACCAGTTGTATATCCGGATATCAAATAGACAAAGATTTAATAAATCTTAAATGATCATAAAAAACTGAATCCATTTCCAGTTCGCAAAGTTAAGAGAATTATTTTAAATTAAACTGAAGATGAATAAAAGGAAACCAATAATTCTTTTGATTAAAATCTTTTTAATTAAAAGTAAAGTATGGCACATTCACATAAGCTTAAAACTTCATAAGGTGATCATAAAGTTCCATTTGCCATTAAGAAATAAGACTAGAATTATATCTACATTCAAGGATATTACTTAAATTATGAAGGAGTTAGTTAAAAGATTAATGCTAAAATATAAAAAAGCAAGAATTCTTAATCTTCTAATGAATTTCAATATCGTTTGTTAAGAAGAAAAGATCTTCAATAAAATTAAATTTCTAAAAAGACTTGGTCAGGAAATGATGTTTTAAAATTAAACGAATCACGATTATTTAATTTTAGAGATGTTTTAAGAAGATTGAATTTTATTGATATTTAAATTTGGATGCTTGGAATTAAAGGAAAAATTGAAACTTTAAGAAAATACTCTTATCTTTTTATAACATCTTAAATAAGTTAATTATTCTTCGATTGTGTAATTTTAATAAATTTTACATTTCTATCATTATAAGGAATAGCTGATTCAGTCACAATTTCAAATGAAGAAGATGTTTCAACAATATTTTTATGCATTGAATTAGTTATTAGATTTTTTGCATTTTCTTTTAAAGACATATCATAAAGTCCTGATTATGTTCTCTAATCTTGTATTGTGATATTAAACTTTATTGAACTAACAATGAGTTCTGTAATGACAGATTTAAATGAATAAAATCTTAGATTGATAAGAGGAACTAAATGTCTCTTATTTTATAGAGTATTGAAGTATAATAAAATGGCAGTAGCAATTGGACATATAGCCTAAAGAACTTTTAGACAATATATATATTTGACATTTTTATTTTTCTTAGTAATCTTTGTATACGCAATGATTGGCATGGAAATGTATGCTGGTTATTTTAATCAAACAGAAGCATTAGGATAATTACATTCATATGATAATATATTTAAAGCTTTTATGACGATATTCAATATTTTAACAAATGACGATTGGTATGGAGTTTATGTTTTAGGAGGTGATATCAATTATATATTTGCTGTTATATATTCATATTCAATGGTTATTTTTTTAAATTACATAACATATGGTTTGGTATTAGCTATATTATTGGATGGATTTGGAGCTATAAATAAAGAAATGGAAGAGTTAGAAGAAGAAAAAGAATAAGAAGAAGAAAAAAATAATGAAAAATAAGAAGAATAAAAATCATAAATAACTGAACAGCAAGAAATGCAGGAATTTTAATTAAATTTAAAACCATTGATATCATAGATTAATTTTAGCGAAAATTAATAGAAAAAATCTAAGTAGCATTTAATTTCAAATTTAATGAAATCAATCAGTAATATCTTATTATTTATATAAAATAGGGCAGGTTCATAAAGACATATTGAGCAAATATCCAAACTTGTATGATGGTATCCAATGCTAATAATCGTTGTATTTGTTTCAAAAAGAAAACATTTTTAGAATAATTTGTTGCAGAATTATAACATCTCAAATATTCAATTACTTTATGGATATAGTCTTATATTTTTCAATAGTAGTTTTTGCTTTGAAGACATATAATGATTATGAGAATGATTCATCATTTTATCCTGATGTCTTACAATTTATTGTAAACATATTATTTCTTTTTGAAATAATTATGGGTAGTATAGCCAAGGGAATGTGGATGAATAAAGGAGCGCATATAACATATACATGGTAGATAGTAGACGTAATATACATTATTTCATTTTTTTTCCATTTTGCATCCAATTAAGAGAACAAACCCATCGTAAATTTCTTTTTATATCTTGGATACTTTAGAGTAATGAAATTAATGTATAGAATTTCATGGTTAGACACATTAAGATTAGCTTTAGGCAGATCTTTAGCAGATATTTGGAATGTTTTAATTACAATGCTTTCAGTTTGGATAATATTTGGAGTTTATGGAATAATATTATATGAGTAATAATTTGGGTTTTGTGAAGATAAAATGGAATTTGATCTTAATAAGAGAGAATGTTTAAATTAGAATAGAACATGGATAAATTATAAACATAATTTTGATAATATAACTATAGCAATTCCTACTCTTTTTGTAGTTTCCACTTTTGATGGATGGGGAGAAATAATGTAAATATCAGAAAACAGTTAAAATTCAAATATTGGACCTGAAGCATTCAACAGTTACATTCACACATATTTCTTTTTTATCTCATTTTGTTTTATAGGATCAATGTTCTTTTTGAGTCTATTTACAGGAGTCTTGTTTTCGAATTTGAAAGCTAATCAGAGTAAAATAGAAATGTCTGATATAACGAAAGCTCAAGTAGAATTTATGGAGATCTCATAAATAATTATAAAAGACTTTCCTTTATATTCTTCACCTCCTACATCAACAATGAGAAAATTTGCTTCTGATTTAACAAATAACAATACTGTTTAAAAAATAATGTTTTGTTTATTAATACTTGATTTGATAGTACTATTACTTTTCTTTTCTGAGATGGACGATAACTTTTTTAGAGTTTTGAATAGTACTCATAATAGTTTAACATATATTTATATACTATGGAACATCTTTTTATTTTTGGCTTTGGGAGTTAATAGATTTTTTGATAATCATTGGAGAAGATTCTATTTTTTCTTGATTACAATAGCAATAATCGATATAATAGCAGATTATGAATCAGATTGGGCATTAGTTTATTTCAGATCATCTCCTGCTGATGCAGGATATTAGTTTCTTAGATTATTTTTTGCTTTAAGATGTTTAAGAATAATTTTGATTTTCTAAGGATTAATAAATTTATAAAGATTAATGAGGGTTATGGTGTTTGCAATGCCATTTTTAGGTAAGATCTTTTCTTTGTTAATTATTACAATGTATATATTTGCACTTATTGGATGTCATTTGTATGGTTAGTTGGAAAAAGGATAAGTTATGGATGATTAAATCAATTTTCAAAATGTTGCTTAGGCTATGCTTTCACTTTTTAAATGTGCATCAGGAGATGATTGGAGAACAATAATGACAGATACTATGTTCTATAATCCATATTGTGTTGAGGATGAAATCTATTGTGGTAGTATTTATAATTAGATTTATTTCTTCCTCTTTATGTTACTGTCGAATTATGTTCTATTAAATTTATTTGTCTTAGGTTTGGTAGAATAATTTGAATAATTTTTTATGCTCTAAAACTCAATGATTTAAACTTATGTTGAAAATGTAGACAAAATCAAAACTATATGGTGTAAATATTCATCAGAAACACAAGGACAAGCTATGCACTATAAATTCTTATGTCGTTTCTTAATGGATATTGGAAAACCTTTGGGAGGAGGTAGAGATGAGAATTTATGGGATGTTGGTAAATTGGCGTCCTCATTTAAATTATAATGGTATGACATATAAGTTATAAAATAGTGATCATTTTGGATATATCCAATATAATCAATTAATGTATGAATTATTTAGAGTTTGTTATCATATTGAAGTATTTAAAAATGGAACTGCTTCATCTATCAAGAAAATCAAGTAATTCAACAAAGAAATGCAACTCAGATTGATGTATTATAGAAGGAACAGATTTCTTTAAAGAAGCAATATAAGTCCCATATTACATTTAAGAGCAAACTTCAATATTTTACATGATTATCTGACAGTTCTTATCATGTATAAAGCTTGGGAAGCTTTCTCTAAAAAATTAATTAAAAAACTTGCAATTAAATAGAATCAATTTACTGAAGAAGATCTAGATGAATAAGATTCTTCATTCGATCAAAAAACTATGAATAATCAATAGTATTTATTTAAATTTAAATTTAGTTTTGATCAAGATTGTAATGAATTTCTTCAAGAAGATATTGCATAGTAGGTTTTATCTAATGAATAGGTTTAATAAGAAAATGTACATTAAAATACTAAAAATTCTGATGATGGTCAGAGTAAGAAAGAGGATATTCCTGTTTATAAATGGTAATAAGACTAATAATCAGGGGGACTATATGAACGAGCCATTATATCTCCCGAGAAATCTATTAAAAAAAGGAAATATTGATTATTTCATAATACTTTTGATACTTAGTTATTTGTTTTTTTATTTAATATAAATAAACAGAATTCTTTACAAATTCCGTAAATGACTTCATAAAATTAATTAAAAAGTTCAGCAAAAATTATTTGTTATGAATTTTGATTACTAAATACAAAATTCCCCAAGTTAAATTCAAGATGAATGTACTAATATGGATACAGACTTACAGGACAAAGGATAGAGCCAACTAGAAAATGATTATTTTGCTAATAAGATTGAGACTCACAAGTTCGTTGTAGGCATTTCTAAGCCAGGTGAGATGAGAATAGGATTACAAACAATAAACAAAAATAAAATAACTGTCAAAGGTATTTTGGGTATTCATGAAAAATGATGAATATTTAAATTATTTCTTCCTATTATTTCATAATTTTAAAATTACTCTTTTACATAAAGGATCTATATTTAAGGTTTTCAATTTATCCCTAAAATTATCCCATAAAATAATTGATTATTTTTTCATAAAACAATTTTAAAAAAAGCTTAATATAAAATCATACTTCACTAAAGTCATAATTTTTTTATAATTCTAATTATAATAATTAATTGCTAAATAACAAAGAAATTATTTTTTTTAACATCTCAAATTTCACATTATAAAGTAAGCTACTAAATTAATTTTTGATGGATTGGTATGATTGATGTATTTAGACATTCAAATTTATGTTCTTAATAAAAGGGATTTTAAAGTATTAACTGATAGTACTAATATGAAAAAAAGGAAGCTCTCAATATCGAATAACTGGATATAATATTAGTAAATTACTGATTGAACTCAATCATTTTTCCTAAATTTGGTTTTAATTGTTATATCTCCTTAGCTAAAAACATAGCAATTTTTATCCCTTTTAAATATTTAACTAATTAAATTATATTGATCATAATAAGAGTAAATTTAAAATTAATTCAATATATTTTGCTATTCAAAATATGCCTTTTAATTTTAGAAAATGGCTAATTAATATATATAATTAAGGAACTTACTATCTGATTCGATAATTAAACATAAGAATCCATTTAAAAACTAAAACTGTAGACTTTAATAAATAGAACACTACGTCCTAAATCTTTTAGATATTCGAGAAATTTGAAGATTTAGAATCCTATTACCACAAAGAATAAAATATTGTGAATAATCTCAATATAGTAATTATGAAAAAAACAAAGTGGAGTTTAAGAATATAATAATCTCATTATCAATAAAAATTAACATAGACAAATTAGAATAAAGAATAGAATATATAAGTTCCATGATAAATAATTTTTCGCATAGGCTTAATATTTTTTGAAAATTCACCTATAAAGACAGTTATAGCGTATTATTGGAAAAAGAAGAAACAAATACAAATAGGAGGAGAGCTATATGATAATGCATATATAAAGTTTTAGGGAAATACTAAATATGATAATTGTAATTAATCTCTATAAATTTCGAAAAGTTACAAGATTAAAGACACAGAGGACATTAGAAAAAGAAAAGTGTTTTTTTTAGATATTTCTAAATCTTAATTTTGTAAATACTATTGATAATTATGATATTGAATTTTGATATATATATATTTATCTTTATTTTAAGGTGTATAAGAGGATAAGAAATAGATAGAGAATCAACAATAATTATAAAATTAGAGGTTTATTAATTTTTCTTAATAACTTTTAGAGAGTAATAGATTAATTGAATAGGATTGAGAATAATACTAAATATATATATTTTATATGCTTTAGTCTTTTTTAAATTGCTTAAGAAGGTAACCTAAATTTAAGATGAATCGAGATTATGGGAAGGATGTGCTATCTTCAGTCTAAGATATTTTGCCATTTTCGTTTTAGAAACATTATTATAACAAGTAAATAATCAAAGAAATAGAAAAGTCATAAAGAGTTTTAAGGAGCGAACGATTAAATTAGGATAAGTTAAGAATAAGGAATGTTTTCACCAAATCCATCATAAACAAATATACGTTTAAACTTTTTAGAAAATGCTGATGAACAGATTTTAAAACCTGAGAATCCTTTTTATTGTTAATTTTCATTGGATTATTTTGGAATGAATAACAAATTTAGACAATATTGCATCTTAGTAAATGAATCGAGAGCTTTTTAATATGCTGTGTATATATATGTATTAATTGGATAACTAATTAGACATCATTTTGTATCATAATTTTGATAATAAAACCTTATAATGATGAGGAAAGTGGATTTGGCATCAGTTTGAATGATGATTAAATTTCCAGTATAATAATAATTGCAGATGTAATATTCTCTTTTCATCATCTAATATCAATAATTTCTTATGGGTAAGATATTAAACTATTTAGATTATGGAGTTGTAAATATGGTTACTATAGAAATCCAATATCATTTATAAACGGAATTGCTTTATTTTTTGCATTATTTATAAGACAATCTTACTTTTATTCATTAAGAATACTATTTTTATTAGAATTTTTTGTTTAATACAAAATGTTAAAAATAGTTCGTAAATTCTGTTTGACAGTAGAACATTCCTTTATCTCAATAGTTTACATAACAATAATAATTTGTTTTTTCTTTTACGTATTTTCAATAGTTGGATTATAAATATGGACAGGGATGTTAGGAAATTATTGTATAAATGAAAATAATGAGATTGACTTTTATCCAAGTCGATTATGTGGATATGGAAGGAGTTGTTCTGTTGGTTATGAATGTAAATCTGGTTATTTTGAGTAACCATTTATTTAGTATTCGCATAATTTTACTAAATTTGATTATATATAGGAATCTATGGCTAGTTTATTTATAGTTCATTATATTGAAGGATGGGTAGAAATAGAGTAAAGATTAGCAGATTCATTTAATAAATATGTCAGTACAATTTATTTGTGGACTTACATAATTATAAGTTCGTTCTTTTTATAAAATTTGGTAGTAGCAATTTTATTAAAATAATCACAATAAGAGATAGCTTCAGATGAACCAGTCCAAACAGTATTATTTATAAATAGTCATACAAAAATATCTTTATCAAATGAAAAAAGAAAGACTGTATTTTAGACTCCAAATTATCTAAGTAAAAGTAAATAAAGAGTTATGACAATGCTTATGAATTCAACTAAAAGAAGTAATGAACAAAGAAAAACTAGAATCTTTATAAAGTCAATTTTAACTTCCAAAATTACTAGATATTTGTATAGTATGCTATTTTTGGCGAATCTTGTTGTTTTATCTTTAAATGATGAATCAGCTTACAAAAATAATATAGAAGGAACATTAGCTAAGGTGAATGTTTTTTTTCTTATTATTTATTTACTGGAAGATATAGCTAGAATATATATTTGGAGATAAAAGGAAAGCAAAATTATAATTATGTTGGAATTTACTTGTGATTTTGTATGTTTAGTAGTTTAGTTAAATTAATTAGAAAATCCATTTATTTTAAATACTTTAAAAGGTATAAGATTATTGTGGGTTTTCAATTCATAAACAAGTTGGTCAAATTATAGAGTTTTATTATCAGCATTATGGAAATCCTTTAATAATATACCTATTATGATTTTAATTTTATTTGTTTATGGATTGGTAATAGGATTGATAGGACGAAACTTTTTTGCAGGATAATTAAGATTTAATAGTTTAGGATTTTATGATTTGAATGGTTCTTATATACCAAGAGCCAATTTTGACAGTATGAGGGAAACTATAACATCATTGTTTATTATTGTGTGCTCAGATTAATGGTAAACTATTTTTTATACTACTTTGGAAACAGGTTCTTGGGTACCATATGTATTTTTTATTTTTGTGAAATTTATTTGTAAGTTTTTTATACTACCATCCTTTTTAACTTTGATGCTTGATAATTATGAAGATGCTAAAAATGAAGCTGATCTTTCAAAAGCAAGAGCAGCTAAAATTATTTCCACCATGCAAAGTAAATCAAGAATAGTTCCCACCAAAGAAGCTTCATTATTATAAGTTAGTAATTCTTAATCTGAAAAGAAACGCTTTTTTGGAAGATTATCAAAGGTATCTGATGACAGTGAAAAAGAAGAGGATAATTCTAAATAGCTTTAATTAATAAAAAGATAGTAATCTAAATTCTATTAAGTTCAAATATTTAAAAGTGGAGACATCTCTTAAGTATTTTCTAATTCATCTTCATCATCAAATTTAAAATAATATCTCTCCAACTCATCATTATTTATTTTGCATAATAGATCTAATCTAAGAAAAAAATTACATATTCTTATTCAATAGAAATATTATGATTGGGGAATGAGTTTCATAATCCTACTTAATCTAATACTCTTAGGATATGATACACCTCTTAGATAAGAAAATATAACTATCGATGTATTAAACTACATTTTTACTGGTCTCTTTATTATTGATGCTCTCATCAAAATCTTAGCCTAAGGGTTTTATTGGAACAAATTAGAACCTTAAAAGTCTTACATAATAAATAATAATAATCAGTTAGACTTCATCATCCTTATCATTAGTTCTATTGATGATCTGAATATCTATAAGAATTAGTACCTAAAAGCATTTAGAACTCTAAGAACTCTACGCATCCTTACTACACTTCGAGTAATTAATTATGATATATATAGAGAGGATCATAAAATGAACAATTAAATCTAATATCCAGATCTTTACTGTAAACTATCTCATTGTTATCTTCGATGATCTTTGTTACTGGAATAAGTCTATGGATTTTAAGTATTATTTGTATGACAATTTGGAAAGGCAAACTAAACTTTTGCTCTTAAGTAACCCTAGAGAATTTTGATTAGATTGCGACACAGAAAGATTGTACAGATAAAGGAGGTTAATGGATTAATAATATAACAAATTATGACACAATATAAGATTCTTTGCTTTGTTTATTTAGATTAATAATTGGAGAAGGGTGGACTTAATAAATGTTTAGTGTCTCTGACATTACTGATAGAGGACTTAATCCTAAACTTAATTCATCAACATAATATTAACTATTTTTTTATGTATTAATCTTCTTTTTAAATATTGTATTATTAAATCTGATAACAGGTTTAATTATTAACAATTATAGAACTATTAAAGAGAATATTGCCAATTTTTAGTAATTAAATGAATTCCAAAAATAATGGATATAGATGATGTAAATTATGTAAAAGAAAAAGTTAATCAATCTCATACCAAAGCCATAAAACAAATAAAGACTATTTTGTTTTAAATTAGCTAACAATAATTACTTTGAAGGTGTTATCTTAATTTTACTTTTAGTTAATTTGATATTGTAATTATTTTCTTATTTATTTAGTTGTTCATCTTATAGTGGGAAGTAAAGTTCTACTACTAAAGATGCTTTATATGGGATAGATATTCTGTTTATAGTAATTTTCCATATTGAATTGTTTATTAAATTGTTAGCATATTGGATACATTTCTTTAGAGATAATTTCAATAAATTTGATTTAATCGTTTTAATTATTACTGATGCATTATTGATTTTAAAAGATAATTTCGATTTACCTAGACTTTATACAATTCCTCTTATTCTAAGATCTCTAAAAATCATAAGAGCAAATAAACTATTTAAGTTTAATAAGTAATTGAGAGTTCTTATTGATGTAATTTAAGATTTAATACCTACTTTATTTAGTGTAATTGTTTTCATTGCAATAACAATTATTATATACTCACTTATAGGAGTTTAAACGTTCTCAACAATTTGGAGCACAGCATCAGATCCTCAATATCCATATACTATGGAAGAAAACTAAAGAACGAGATCCTTTTCTAATTTTCTTGATGGAATTTTAATTTTGATCGATGTATCAACTGGTCAATATTGGGCTTTGTATATGGCGGATTATACTATAGATACATAAGGATGTTATGATCAAACTCCTGATTAGTTTTAATTAGAAGGAGCCAGAGGTTGTAGTACTATTTTTGGATTTTTCTTCTTTATTAGTTATCTTGTTTTAATAAGAATTATCATGGCTTCATTATTTTTAGCTATGATTATTGAATCCTACTAAGAATGTTAGTTAGAAAATACAGCAGCTATAAATCCTTACTAATTGGAAGACTTTTTAATTAAATGGTCTGATTATGATCCTTAGGGTACAGGGTGGATCACTCCAGAGGATTATGCTTTTTTGATGTTTGAAATAAATCCACCTTTAGGTTTTAAAGATGAAAATTCACAATATTATGATTATGCTGCAAGTAGTAATATATTTAAAATAATGTTTAGAAAATCAGAAATTAAGATCTCATATTTATAATCATAAAAAAAAAATGAGATTATTTAAAACAGAGATCTTCCAAAAACTTAGTGATTATTAAGTTTAAATATATGAAAATTAAATGGTTCATTTCAAAGATATTTGTATCTAGTTAGCATATAATGCAATAAAAAAGAAAAATGATCTTTTAGGGATTGAATAGATTGAAGAGAAAATTATTCTACGTTAAATTAGAAAATCATGGGAATCTAGATATCCAGATCTAATTGGAAAAAAAGCATAATAGTTTGCAGTTGACATCTTTGCCATCAATTCGATAACCGATATATTGAGAGGGTATTAATGAATATAATTTAGAGTTATTGAAAGACGAAAAATTAAAAAAAGAATTAAAGAAATGTAAAAAGAAAAAAATTTAAAGCAATTAGAAATCAATGAAAATGCATATAAAATAAATAAAACTATTAATGAAAGATATAAAGGTAGAAGAAAGAGTTAAATAAGAAAAAGAGTATATCCTTTTGTTTAAACAAATTCAAATAGAAGAAATAAATTTAGTGTTGAAGGAGAATAAGCCATGTTTAGACCTAAGAAAAATGATTACCAAAGTTAGTATTAATAATAATAACAATAAAAAATTGAAGATAAAAGTTAGTTAACAAATCTAAATTTTTATATCGATCCTAATGAAATGTGTAATGGATTTCCTATGAAAGTTGTATATGAAACTCAAAAAATTGATTTCCCTCCAATTAATTCAGAAAAAAGCTTAGGAACTGTTTATTTATCATAAAGTGAAAAATAAGTCAAGAAGCTCGGAGGTTATATTTCTGAAAGATGTTCTGATGAAGAAAATCAATAAGACAGTATAATTTAAAATTTCAAGAAAAATGATATGTTTGAATGATTAAATTATAAAAAAATATATTTTTATTCAGATTTCTTCAATAATTTTTGAGATATTTTTCAAATTACATTAAGAAGAAATGTAAACTCTGTCTCCTTACTTAAATTATTAATTTGATTTAATATTAATATTTTTTATTGACTTATTGATGAGGAGATCATTAAAAAAGAAGAAAATAAATGATAAATTAGAAAACTTAGTATTCAAAGGTTTAGTTAGGATGCAATAAATAATTATGAGGAATAAAATTGAACCAACATTATTTAATCTAGTATTTGCAAAAATTCTGTTGCTAATTTCTGCCCTACAAGAAATATAATTAATTACTTCAACTGATATTCAAAATTATACTTCCCAGCAAATTCAGAGTTCGCTATTAAGTCTTCTATAAAAATATACAATAAATTTAATAAAATATGATAGAGATGAACTAATTTTTTTTTTATTGCTTTCAACTGAAATTGTGTATTTTTTGGCAGTGATAATTGTTTATTTTGATAAGAAAGAGAAGTTTATCCTGGTAGGATTATTTTACAAATATTTTCAAAATGTATTTCATTTAATAATTTTTCTACCCACTTTAAATATTTCTTTCAATTTTGCTATTACTTTTAATTAAATAGAAATTTCAATAATTGGAATAATATTAGGTTTAATTCTAGAATTAATATATTGTTTTTTTAATATAAAAAACAGTCTAATTGAAATTGAAGGATTTTACACATCAAGATTAACTAATATGTTCTATTTGCTTATGCAGTTTATAATCTGCTTTATAGTGCAAAATAATTATTAATATTAAGTAGCACCAGCACTCTTGTTGTTTTCCAGATTCTTTATGATTACAAAAACGATAAATAGCTATCAATATAACAGTTGGTACTATTTATAAATTACTAATTTTGTAATATCTTATATTGTGGTGCTTTTGACAAATCAATTTTGGTATGATCTAGTTTTGATTTAAATTTTGCTTATTAGTATTTAAACTTCAATTCGTTAAAAAAGGTTGGACGAAGAATTATTTTCGAAAAAAAGCTAATCTAATTTATTTAAATATACCATATTTAGAAATCCAGAATTGGTAAATAATTTTATGTCGTTTTCACTTTTTTTCACTTCAACCTAAGAATAAAATGTTTTAAAATATTAAAGACATGTATTGAAAGATGGAAACATTCCTGATAGATTGACAATATTGTAACATGTTTTCAAATATAAGAAAATTCAACTCTACTTAAATTTAATAACTATTGATAAAACAAATTTAAATTATTTGTAATAATTAACTTTAGAAGCAAATTTATTAAATGTTATTTAATCATGTCAAAAATTAATTACATCCCCTCTTAATGTAAAATTATATATAAAAGCATTAATATTAGAACAATAGAATTTTTAACTGTTAATTAATTTTATTGATTTAAAAAGTTAATTTTATATTTTATTGACAAAAGAATAAGCATTGGCTTAATATCTTAAGACATTTAGTATTTAACTTGATAGAATTTTGGATACGCTTGGAAAATATTAAGACATATTTGAACAATAATATGATTTGCAAACAGGAAGATTAAAAGAATTTAAAAATTCAGATTAAATTTCTATAAATATTGTATCTTCATTTTTGTTTGTATTTTACAGTAATTATTTTAAAGTAATCACCAAAATTTAATGATAGGTTAAAGAGCTTTAGAAGAAATAAAATGACTTACTTGCTTATGATAAGATTATGAATATGAAATTATAGAGGAGTAAATATATTGTAATTTATGATAGATGAGGCATTCTTATTATCATCAAGCTTTATAAAAGATTAAAATAATATAGTTAATAAAAATAATAAAAGATTGCTATAAATATTAGGTGCTCATATGGAACCAAAACAACTAATAGAATTGTTACCCTAATTCTAAAAGACTGTATATAATAGTTTCATTAACTAATATTTATATTAAGGTTTAGATATAAATTAACCTTTGACCTTATACATTTATAAAAATGAATATTTGATAGAATGTAATCTTTACATATATGTAACCATTACTAACGATGATATAATCTTACAAAATTTATTAGTACTTAGTAATTAGCCTAATCATTTTGCAATATTTGATCCAGATGGGAAAATTCTAGGTATATCTTAATAGATTTATGAATTTTTTATCTCAAAATCTGATAATAGTTTTACTAAAAAATTAGTAGCTTCAGATTTTATTTAATCAGGAATGATTTAATATTATGTTCCTGATATATATTCTCATATTTAAGATTTAACTGGCTTATATGAATTAGGGACATTTTCACAAGCATTGAATATTTCTTCAAGATGGTAGTTTCCTGTAAATCATAAAAAATGTCTCGAATAAACTTAAGCTTTAGGACTAGTTAATGATGAAGGAACAATTTCATCTTAATTTAAAAAAATCTTTTATTCTTCTTCAACAAAAAGAATAGTTTCTTAAAAATAACATAAATTAACAGATGATATACCTATTATAAAAAATGTGAAAATTAATATTATGCAATAGCAGATTATGAATTAAATTTAAATATTAGTTGTTCCACCTTCAAGATTGAAAAGCATAGATTTTGAAGGGTCTCTAGAATTTATTTAACAAAAATATTTGGAATCAGAAACGAACTATTTTGTTTTGAAATTTAAATAGATTGAGGACTTTCAATAAGAAAAAATTATTGAAATTCCTTAAATTGAAGATATTTAAAATGAATCTTTAATAATTAATGATTAATAATTTGAAGGTTTGTAATAAGATTATGAATTTATATCAAAAATAATAAAAAGTAAAAAATTATACACTCCATTGAAATATAACATATGGATTCTTTTATTAATGATTTTAGTAACTACAATTGCTTTAGTAGTAAGTTATCAATTAAATTATGATAATATGATCAATTACCAAAATGATGTTAATTTTTTGAATACTCCTTAGGCAATGACATTCAATATTGGAGCATCTTTTATGTTAATGTGGAATTAATATTGTATTGAAAACAAACTCTATTTTATTAGTCCATATTTAACTTCTAGAAGAGAAAGCTAATTAATATATGTTTTCGATTTTTGGGGAAGTGTGCATGAAGAATATTCAATGAATTTAAGTAAGAAGAGCATTTAACTTGGTTTTGATACTATTGATTTGATAAGTTATCAGAATGGCTAAAAGACTTAATAAGTTATGGATTATTATGAATTTTATGCAATAATGAGAGAAGCTTTAGTTAGACAATTTAAAAAAACAGATTTTAATAACATAACAACTTTTGATCCAGATATACTTAAAACAAATGGACTGATTCGTTAGAATATGTTAAAGATATACAAATTCCACAATTTAATCTTAGATGATGTGATATAATCTACTGAAGAATCTTTTACATAATTTGAGGACAAAACGTTTATATTTTGTATTTATTCTTCATTAGTTATAATATTTCTCTTGATGATTTTCTTTATTGTTAATTGTAGATTATTAAGAACAGAAACCAAATTAATTAGACTATTACAGTTTTTAAATATTAGGATTATTTAGGAATAGTTAGAAATTTTACATTTTTAGAAAGAATAGTTATCAAAATTATTATTGATTTAAACATAATAAAAAGATGAACTGGTTGTTCTTCATAAACAAAGTGAAAAAGCAAATTAAAATTAATCAAAGTATAATCCTTTAAGTAAATTAGAACATTATAATGAGAAATATACTTTATTAATAATTTTATCATTGATAATAGGTGTAGAGCTTATCTTATTTATATTTGGCTCTTAATTAATTTCATAATTATACAATAGCTAATATTAAAGTAGTTTGATTCTTACGATGAAATATCTGAAATTGAAATCAAGACTAGATTCTGCAGTAATTGTGGGAGAAGTAATAAAGACTGAGCATCTCATATAGAATAATACATCTATTGAATACATTAATTAAACAGATCATATTGAATTCTTTTTCAATAATATAGATGTTTTGTTAAATCTTTCAGATTAAATCAATAATGAACTTATTACGACCACTTCTTATAATGAATCATTTCAACAATAATTGATTAATATTTTTAATGATGATCTTTGTACTTACTATTCTAGTATATTAAGTTTTTGCAAAATAGAGAGTATTTAAAAAGAATATTATGAAAATGAAAATTATCTCACTTTAATTGATAAAGGCATTTACGGAATTATTTAAGACTTAAATAAATTATCTAAATAGGAATTCAATTATGAGCAAGTAAATTTACGTTATGAATATGATTAGAGTCATTCTGATTATTTTCTAAAACTATCCATACATGCTCATTTATTTTTATAATACTTTATTGAATTATAAACATGCATTTACTTTTGCTTTTTAGATATATTTACAGAAACTTAAATATTAAGTAATGAATTATCAAACTAAATCTTGATTTATTTAATTAGTTCATCAATGGCGTAAAACATTTTTCATAATTTAGATTTCTCATATTTACTTCTTTTGTATCAGGTTTATGGATCAATAAGTAGTATAATAGATTAAATCAGTTGAAATTAATTGCTACTTTGTTTCCACCTGCTTTAATCTAACAGAAAGGATTTAATAAATTGTTATACTCCCAATTAATACAGATTAAATGAAATTTTAATACTTGTGTTTCAATTTTAATATAAAAACCTATTTATATTAAATTAAAATGATTGCCAAAATAATCTCAAAGACATATCAATAATTAAAAGCAATTTCAAAGAATTACATCGTTGCCTTGAATCAATTGGTATTTCAACGAAATTAGGATCGCATTTTATAAATTATAATTGTCTAAATTTTTATCATTCTTCATGAATTGCAATAGATTGAACTATCAGACAACCCTAATTTTAATTAGTATAAATATTCAATATTTAGTTTAATTTTAGATATTGCGAAACAATATGGAATCAGTTTTTTATTGCCCTCTAACTCAGCTTCTATACTATATGTAATGACTACTATTATTATCGCCCTCTGTATCTGTATCAATATACTGACAATTTGTTATATGGAAAAACTGATACAATCCATTTCAGTAATCTATTACATAATGATTCTTAATCATTATATACTTTTTATTCCAATCTTTTTTGCAGGATTTCAAAACTTGTTTCTAAAAACTAATAATGAAGTATCAATCATTTGCATGATTTTGTCTCTTATCATAGAACTTTTCAATATCGCATTGAATACTAAAGTTCTTTTTATAGAAACTGAAGGTGCTTATTTTTCTACTTTCATCCATTTCATATTAATGCTTTTTAACATTTCATTTTGCCTTATAAGAACAATTACTCCAGAAAACACTTTAATTATTCAAATACTACAAATTATACTCAAAATTATATACTGTTATACAATAGTAGAGAAACAAGATCACAATACAACATTTTAATTATCAATATAAATGATTTTAATTATTTAGATACTATTAAGTACTCTAAAATTGGAATGGTGTCAAATTATGATATACTTTATATTAGGTATCACATTAATAATTGCAATTAGATAAAAAATCACTTTATCTTATATATTGGATAATAATAAGGTATCATTATTAAAGTTATAAATACATCATTTAGTTTAATCAAATAAAAAGAAAAGGATAATTGAAATCTTGATCTCATCATAAATCTAATATGAAAACTTAGATTTATTTTAAATTGTAAATCAATTTCAAAATTTTGATTAGAAAATATAATACATTGATTTTTTGAAAGATAAAAATTGTATGAAAGGTCTCTTACTATTATCCAAAATTCAATCTAATTCATATTCTTATCTTTAACAAATCAAATTATAAACACTTAAGAAAAAATTAAATACTCAGTGCCAAAGATACTATAATCAATAAGAGGACATCAAATTGGCAATAAATGTATTGACATTAGAAGACAGAGTGATTATGATTTTAAATAAAATTACAAGGCTTAAAATAGAATTTTTACTTCACTTAAAAAGCGATAAAGAGGAATAAGCTTATGTAAGTTCAATTTTAAAAAGTTTAAATAAGATTACATAAGAATTATAAATTTAATAATACTAATTTGAATCTCTTATAGATATAGATCAATTAAAAATGAAATCATTGTCAAAAAGTGATATCATAACAATTAAGCATGTTGCTAATTTTTATCAAAAATTTTATTTCGATTTTGAAAAAGTAATTTATAACTTTCATTTTAAATTAGGCTTAGTAAGTAAGAAACAAAATTATTGACAAAATTTAATGGAATAAAATGTTGAATATTTAAATTGAAGAATGTAATTTAATAAACTAATTAAATAGGTTAAGGCTTAGTGATATAGATTAGTTATTAGAAGGAATTTGGAAAGATATGCAATCTTAACTCTTAGAGATTGAAATACACATTTCCAAATCTTAAATAAATACCTTCGAATATGTAAGACCTAATTCCTGAATTTTGGAAGAATTCTTACTTTAAGTTAATTTAAACATATTTAGAATCATCATCCAATTCTAAGAATCTAATATTTGGAATTATAAAGAATGAATAATACATATAGCCGTGCCAAATATATATAAGTTATTAATTAATAGATGATGACATCATAATTAATTAATTGATAATGATAGAAAAATTAACTCCATAAACATTATGGTTTAATTCAGATGGAAAGATTCTAGGTATTTCTAAAGAAATTTACGAACATTTAATTTTAAAATCTGAAAATGCTTTTACTTAATAATTAAAAATTAATGAATTCTTAGAAAATGCTATGATTTAACTTTATTTAAATGAAATATATTCATAGGTATTATAATTTTAAACTTTAACATTATAAAATTAGAATACTTTGAAAGCATAATCTCAATGGAAATTCCCTTTAAATCATAAAAAATGCTTTGAAAAAGTTAAATAATTTTACCAAGAAGAACTCTCATTAACTTCTAAAAAATCATTACAATAAATTTTATATTCTTAATCTACTAAAAATATGTTTAATAATTTCAAGTAAAAAGTCATCATTGCTTAAAGCACAGATCCGAAAATATAAAATATTCCAATAAAATTAATTAAACCTAATTATTAGGAATAATTATCAAAGTTAGTTATCAGTTCAAAATCAATTAGCATTGATATTGAATATGAACTAACATTTTAAAAGTACGAATAATTTGAAGGCGATCAGATTGCATTATTTTCTATAAACTTTTTAGATGCTGAAGGATTGAAGAGTCATATTACTTAAGATTAATACATCTAATAAGGATTAAATAATCTCATAAATAAATTGTAATAATATGATTAATACAATAATTCAGAATAAAATTAAATATAAGTGGAAGAATTAATTAATCATAATGGTTCATATAAACATATTAAAATATCATTAATATTATTATTATTAGTTTCGATCATATTAATAATACTATCTTATTTTAACATCTCTACTAATTAAAGAGATATAAAGGTTTTTGAGTATTACTATGATTATGCTATTTACCCTTAAGCAATTACATTTAATTATGCAGCTCTATTTCTGAATTAATGGAATCGATTATGTTAAATTAAGAATATTTATAACTTATCTGAATTAGTAGAAAGTTCTAGATTAGGATCACTTGAATTTGTAAATGGTATATTCTTAGCTAGATACAATTAAGATGCGATGGGTTGCTATCTATTGAGTCTTGATATCAATATGGAAACAATAATTGTTGAATCTTATTATAATGATACTATAGTGAAAGACGAATTAAATTATTTAGAATTTTTCGATATAGCAAGAGCTAAAATGGATAAAATGCATAGAGAAAATTTAATTTATTATAAGACACCCTTAGAAGATTATTCAACTTTAAATTCATCTAGTTTTATCAGATAAAATGTTATAAAGATATTTGTATTTTGTGATATTGCAATGGATGCATTGGTTTAAATTGTATTAGATAAAATAGAATAATCAACTTTATAATTCAATGTTATTTTAATTATCGAATGTAGCTTAGCTTGTATAATAATTTTAATCTAAACAAGAACTATGATGAGGTCCTCTGAATTAAAAAATAGAATATTTTAACTGTTATCTCATCTTAGTCATGATGTTATTAATGATATCATTATTTAATTAGATGGAATGCATCATTAACACACAATGTCATCTACAACTTAAAATTAATCTACTATTCATAATTAACAATCAAGTCGCCTTACGAAATTAAAATCAACAGCTTTGATCAATCATAAATTAACTAATCATAAGTATAAAACTTTCAAATCATTCATTTTACCTTTAACTTATTTTATAGTATTCATAACTCTTGGTTTATCAGTATCATTTTTACATTTAGAATATTATTCTTAGTATAAGTAATCTTTGAGAACAACTTTTTAATTTGTGAAGTTAAAGAAAATATTTGACAGCTCAGTATTATTGGGAGAATTAATAAAGACAGAATAC
>JPFM01000120.1:23437-146497 GCA_000733375.1 Paramecium sexaurelia | reverse complement strand
AATTAAATTGAAATTATATCTTAATTTTTCAATCATACTGATTAATTATTACCAATTATTAATAATATAATTGATGAAGTAATGGAAAATGATATATTTAATTCATCTACATAGGAAATTATTATGAAAGCTTTGTAAGGGAACTTATGTGAGAATTTTCCAACATTTTATTATTTTTGTAATATTTCTTCAAGTAAAAATTATAGTGATAAAGATGTCACATATCTTTATTTATCATAAGGAATAAGTGGAATGATGCAAAAATATTAAAATTTATTATAGAGTGAATTTTCATTTGAAAGAGATTTCCTACAATATCAAACAAACAAAACACTATTATAAGAATATTTAGATACATAGATTCATTAGAACATATTTGTTTAATATTTTTATGATATGGAATATCTAGTATATACTAGCTTCCATTATTTTTATGACTAAACAACAACAATAGGTTAAGAAGTAAAAGAAAAATTGAGTAATTTCTTTTTGTACTCAGGATTGATGTATCATTTTAATATTTAACAATATTAGATCATTGGCCTTAATCAGTATTGAATTTCTAATCTGGTATTATTTTGAAGATTTAGAATTTAATCAGTTAAAATTAATAATTACACTTCTTCCATAATCTTTACTCAAAAATAAAAACATTAGTGGATTGGTTCTAAGAACCTTTACTTAAATTTATTGAATAATTTATTGATTTTATAGTTATATATTTATATAATTATGAAACAAATAAAACCAGCCCCGTCAATTCCAACAAAAGTTAAAGGAAAGGAACTTATTCTTAAATCATAGAATGTTTAAAAAATAAAGCAATATGAATTTGATCATTTTCTAGATAAAGTTAATCAACCAAAAAGAATAGATAAATTTACAGAATAAGTTCCCCCTCTACCTTGTTAATTTAAATAAAGATAAATTAAAGAACTAATAACTTTACCTGAATTTATTTAAATGGAAAATCCACCTCCATTTGGAGGTGCTTAAGCTGTTAATGATAAAGATGATGTACAAATGTACCTATTTATAAGTAAGCCATTTTGGAAGAGAAATTGTAAATGGAATTGTTTTAGTATTTGAGAATAAAGTAATTGAAGCAGGAACAATAGAAAGATAGATACTCGTCTATTCATGAAGATAATTATTCTGATACTATTATTACAATTGAGAATATTTAGTAAGAATTATAAAAAGAACATGATTAATATATTGAGAAATTTGTAAAAAAACTAGAAGAAGAAAAGATTGAAAAGAAAGTATAAGAATTCGTAAGATTGCCTTTACCAGAGTTATTAAAAATTCCAAATTCATTTCCAAATTAAAAAAAAGTAAAATATTAATAAATTATAATAAATTCAGGATCAATATAGAGCTATGTCAGCTTAAGAAAGAAAGTAAGTTTAAAATGAACATCAAACAAAATAATAAGAAATTAAAGCTGAAATTCCTAAAAAAAGTTTATAAGAGATGGAAAAAATGATTGAAGAAACAAAGAAAGATTATTTTAAGATAATAAGAGATTTGGATTTCTTAAATAAAGGAGCGAGATAATTAAAAAATGCAACATCATAATAGTATGGTATTAGAAAAAAAGTTGATGAACCAAATATCGAAAAATTAATTAAATAAGTAAAAGATACGATTTGGTATACAGAAGGTTTAACTAATGGATTTGATAGAGAAATGGCATTAATTTAATATAAGAATTCTAAGGCTAAAAATTTGATTGATATTAATAAGGTTCTTGAATAATCAGATATTTAATAATAATAATAATATAATAATTAAATACCAAACGAAAATAAAAATAATATTCAACAAAATAATGAAAGTAGATAAGAAAAATAAGAGGATTAGAAACTAAATAATTCAAGTTTAATTTCTTAAAAAACCTAAGCTTCAGTAAAAACTGTAAATAAAGTTGTAAATTCTAAAAAAGGAAAAGAACTTCAAGATATGATGTCAGATGATTTATTTTGAAATTACTTTAAATTTTAATTTAAAATAATTTCCATATATTATTCTTTTAATCAAATAAGTATCTTATATATAAAATCGATATTCTAATGATTGAAAACAAAAAATAAACAAATAAACAAATTGAGTCTAATTATTAAAAATAATTGAATATTTATTATAGTATAACAATTAATATTCAATCTTTATTAGAGAGTATTAAAAGTTAAATATTAATTTACGTTTGTTTTTGAATATTTATTACTATAATTTGTTAATAAGGGAATTTTGTATTTAAATTATAAATACTCAAATAGAAAAAAAAATTAGAATTTGTTTGATTCATGATGAAATGGATTATATAGAGGATGAGTTTGATTTATATAAAAATAGAAATTAATAAAATAATGATAACTCTTCACTTTTATTATAATATGGAGAAGCCCATTTGTGAAAAGTTTTAAATCATTCCTGTGAAATTTCGAAAGAACCTTTGTTAAAGAGTTAAAGAAATGAAGGCAAGATAACAAAGAAAGAAAAAGAAAAAAGAAAGAGGAAAATATAGAAGTTATAGTCTGAGTTTAAAAATTTGTGCGCTCAAATGGATTGAAGAAGGGAGAGATGAAAGAACGATAGCATAAGAATTAGAGATTCCATTAAAGAACATAAGAAGATGGAAAAAATAAGGTCCTTTTCGTAAGAAAGGATGTGGGCGCAAATCAATAGATTTAGAGATGGAATAAAAATTGGCAGCATGGTGTCATGAAACAATCAAAAACACTAACAAAAGGGTATCTCGTGCCATGATTTAGAATTAAGCTTTGAAAATGATAAAGGAAGGAGTTGATTTCAAAGCAAGTAAAGGATGGACAGATAAATTTGTTAGAAAATATAAACTAATTAGAAATAAAAGGATTTCAAAATCATGAAATATAATATTAAAATATAAAAATATTAATGCAGTCACCTTAATTCTAGAAATAAAACGAGAATTCATCAAAAAGTGATTAATTCACAAATGGATGGTTACCTATAAAAAATGATGTTGAATAATCAATAGTGAGCTATTTAGATTAGCTGGGGATTAATCAATTGACTTAAGTTGAAAAATATAGCAATTAAAGAAATTCATTTTATTCTTTAGATGCAGCTTTATCATCACCAAAATCACAAAGACGAATTTCACTGACTTTCGAATCAGAACTATTTCAAAGAAGAAGTTATAGGATGTGTTCAGATTAGATATGAAATTAAAACAAAAGAACAGAGAGTAATTAGATTTTTATTTTATTTATTTAATTTATCTGTGCATATTCATTCAATAATCTGCGTTTCTGTTTTTCTTGAACAATTTTTTGACTGAAATAACGAAACAATTGTATTTTTAAACTTAAATATTAATACATTTATCAAATATACCGATTAAAAAGGTAAATGCCTTTAAATGTTTATTACTAATTCTAATCTTATAGAGTATATTGGGCAAAAATAATATTGATGATTTACATTATCACAAATTGCTAAAAATCAATATTAAGTAAAATAATAAATATGAAATATAATTATTCAACTCTCTTTATTTTATTTTTTTAATAATAAGCATATTATAAAAACTCATATATTGTCTTATCTAATTAATAAAACGTTTGATAATAAATTTGTTTTGAAATTTCTAATTATTCAAAGAAAATTATATCCTTAAGCTTTTATAATTTGTTATAATCTTTTGTTATTATTGATTCCATAGGATTTTGGTTTATTTAAGCGAAATAAAAAAGTCTTTTCCACACATAATTAAAAATTAATTTTTATTGATTATTATATGTATTTATAATTTTTAAATCGTCCTCAAAAAATAGAAATCTTTACTATTATAATATTTCGAATAAATTTTGAAAAAAAAGTATTGATGTTAAGAGAAATAATATAAGGATATATAAATTATTCTCAAATTCTTAATAGATATAAATAATATAAAAGAACAATTATTATTTAATTTATTATAAAAAGAATTAGGATGGCATAATAATTAATAATAAGAAATTTTTTTTGTGAATTACAGTTTTAATTATTTTTGATAATTTAATTGTTTAAATTTGTTTTTAGAATTCATTTGAAATTCACTATTTTAAGTCTAATTTCATTGAGTAAGAATTTCAGCCGTTATTAGAAATAAATTAAATGTCTTAATAAATTATTAATGGATCTGCTGAATTAATTTATATTATGAATTAAAGGATATTTTAATACAAAAATATAATGCTTACTTAGTTCACTATATATAATTGAGACTTAAATTGTAGTATATTTATTAATGAAATTTAATAATAAAGAGTTTTGGTATTATTTGAAATGCTTAATTGATTTGGCTCTATCAGCTATAATTTATGGATATTCAAAAGATTCTTTAATAGTAACTATCAATACAATAACAATCTAATTGCTTTGCATAATGTTGTCGCCTTGCATTGCTAAGAAATTTGGGGGAAAAAAGAGGTAATATTTATAAATTGTAATGTTGTTGGCATAATTGGCATAAATATTTTATTGTTGCTTCTATTTTAAAGAGATTCTGAGATATGGGTATTTGCTTATAAAATTTTATGAATAGCAATTAATAAATATTCTATAGAAGTAATTTAGTTACATCTTTATAATTGCTTTAAATGCTCTATAATTGTTTTTGATGATATCTTAAGATGAATAAGGAGTTACATATTTTTCAGTAGGTTATGCAACGATGTTGATTTTTTATGAAAAAAATCGAATGTTGAAAAAATAAGAGAAAATTAAATTAGAAGAGTTATCGAAAACTGACAATAAACCTATAAGAAATCTAACAAGATAATCTTTGTTGATTAATAGAATAAACGAATCTGTTAGTTTAAAATGGATTAACAAATTATAAAACTTTCCTGTGGGCATCGTGATTGTTAAAAAAGAAAATTTAGAAATTTTATTTGAAAATGATTAATTACTATAAATTTTTGAAGCTGAAAGTGATATAGGAAAGTTTATTCTTGAAAATGTAGAATGTACAATTGTATAAAAGAAGAGCAACTATTTTCTGCATTAAACTAGCATTGTGGTAGAAAAAAATGGGTTGTTATAAGGCTCAGGAACGTTTAATATAACATAATAAAAAATTTAAAGTAAGACTTTCACAATAAAACAAATTTTAAATTTATTAAATTTGGGGTAATTAGACAAATTTAAAACTCGTGATGATTAATTAGAATTATCAGCTACATTTTGTAAAGGAAATGATGCATTTTTTGAAGAAAGAAATTTATTGTTCAAGATTTCTTCTGCATAGGATGAAAATGAATATTTAATAATAATCCAAGATATTACACTATAAACTAATTTCAAAAAGAGAGAAACAAAAGAATAATTTATTGTTAAAATGATAGATTCTTTTTCCCATGAATTAAGAACACCTTTAAATAGTGCTGAATTGTTTCTATAAGGTTTAAGTTAAACAAATTAACTACCCATTAAATTAAAAGAGAATTTCATTGATCCTGCTAAAAATTCATTAAGATTGTAAGCTTACATAATTAGAGACATTATAGATTTCACACAATTCAATTAGAAGATGATTAAATATGATTTCTCAGATTTTAATTTTGTTGATATCATTCAAGAAATTAATGATTTGTTTAAACTTATCTTTTAACACAAAAAAATAGGACTGCATGTAAATGCCTAAAGATCAATTCCAACTGTTATTAAATCTGATTATTACCGTATTATGCAAATCTTAGTCAACATCCTGTCAAATTCTGTTAAATTTAGTTCAAATGGTCAAGTCGAAGTGGTTATTTAAGGATTTGATGGATATGTATTGTTTAGTATATAGGACTAAGGATAAGGCATAGAACCACAACTCTTGACAAAAATCTAACAAACTCTTTAAGATTTTGCTTTGAATAGAAGTATATCTTAATAACATGAATGGTAAGGTTTGGGATTGTTGGTAAGTCAAATGAATCTAATAACTTTAGCTCCTTAAAATAAATCTTATCTTTAAATTACTTCCAAAGGTTTGAATTAAGGTGTTGAAGTTAAATTCAGGATCAAAACTTAAACTTAAGTTTTTACATAATAATTAGGTTAAAATAAAACATATAAAAGAGGGTCTCTGTCAACCCCTAATACAGTTCCTGAATTGAGTGAAGGATTATAAGGTATTTATAGTGCAATTAAAAAATAGGGTTATTAATCATAACTAATGCTGAACCTACAAATTCATCTTTTAAAAATATACCTGCAAAGGAGCTTCCATCAGTTGCAGATTATTTTGGTAAGGCATCTAATTAAATGGTTATAGTTTAGAGTTAATAAGATACAGATCTTCAAATTTAAGGTAGATAATGATATTATATTAGTCTATAGATTCTGATAGATTTGGTTTAACTCATTAACTTATCTAAATACAATCTCATTTTAATCCAAAATTTATGAATTCTAAACAGAGATAAAACTCACTTATTTCTAGAATATAATAGAGAAATGATGATTAGAATTAAATATAATCTAACTTTAGTAAAGTTAAATTCAAATTTAAATGTTAATGTTAAAGGGCTTTATCAGTTGATGATGATTCCTTTAATTAAAAAGCTCTAGAAATGATTCTTGGTCAAATGGACTTTGAAATATAACTAGCATATAATGGTTAATAAGCAATAGATTTAGTTAAATAAGCTAAGAAATGTTGTGAAGATTGTTAACTTTATGTTTTTATATTGATGGATTGTTAAATGCCAATTTTAGATGGATGGTAAACAACTAAAAGATTAAGAAATATGATGGCTGGTAAAATAATTCCAACAATTCCGATTATAGGATTAACAGCATTTAATGGTTAATACGAAATAGAAAAATGTTTTGAAAGTGGAATGTAAACAGTTCTAACTAAACCATTAAATATTGACGATTTCAAGCAAGCTTTGATTCGCATTTATAAATTTGTATTATGATTTAGTAAAGTAAATATGAATTATTGTTTTGACAATGATATAATTTTCAAATTTTCTTGTCACCTTATTCTGGTATTTTTAACATTTCTTAATATTAATACAATCACATACCTTTGATTTTCTCATCAAATGATGTATCATCTAAACTACTTAAATTAATTGATGGAAAGTATGCCTTTGGATCAAAGTATCCTATAAAAATTCACTCCAAACATATTTTACCTTTGGCAATCAGAAAGTTTTATCTTAAAACTATTTCTTTAACTTTGTTATCATCGAAATAAATCATATCATCATAAGGATCAAACTCTTAAGTTCCAGGTTTTCCTAATCTTAAGAACTCTTTGATTTTCTCTGGATCTAACGATTATCCCTTAGGAATATTTTAAGTTGGCTTATAATTAATAACCTTATATATTTAGGACCAAGCTTCAGGGTCATTCCTGTCTAAAGATTTTATGCTAAAATTTATTACATTTATCTAATAAATTAGCAAAATCTTGCATCACTTATTCAGGTTTCTGCATGTTAATTTTTTAAATTATTAATATTTTATATACTGTTTTTATATTTTCATTTAATTCTCACTGCATCAATTTGATTTAAGGTTGGAATTAAAGCTAATAATTACATCTTGTAATCAGGGAATTATGCTACAGGATTCTATTCAACATAAATTGTATTAATGCTTTAATTCAATTTCAATTATTCAAAATCTTTAAAGAATTCAATTTTATTATTATTTATCTATTATTGTTATAATAATAAGTACCCAAAAATCTTAAAGTTTTTATAATTAATCTATTCCTTCAACTTTAGTAATTTTATTATGGGCTAAATCCAATAATTCTAATTATTTTAATCCATTTAAATTTTCTATAGTCGCTATGAAATTTTCAGCTATTTATAGATAGTTCAAATTAACAAGAACTTATATTTCAGGTTGTATCATTTATATTTTATTGCAAGATAAAGATAATAATTCTAATGTATTTGATAAAGGTTCAAGATTCTTGATTTGCTGTATTTTATTTTTGCCTAAAAACAATTCTCTAAGTTAAGGCAATTTATCAAGATTTTCAATTTCTGAAATTTTATTGGATCCTAGTTCTAACATTGTTAGTTCAGGAAAGTCTAAATTTTAAATCTTAAAATAAATAGGGAGATTTACTTTTTTGATTTTATTACTTAATAAAAACAATTTCTTTAGTTTCTTTTAGTTTTCTAAATTTTCTATCTTTTTAATATTGTTGAATGATAGATCTAGGATTTCTAAATTGACCAATAATTCAATATTTTCAATTTTAATCAAACGATTATCATATAGATCTAATTCTTCAAGTAATACACAATTTTATAGTCCTTCCAATTTAGAAATTAAATTTGTTCTTAGACATAATCGCTTTAAATTGAAACATTTATCAAGAGCTTGAATATTAGGGATTCTGCCTTCAATACAACTAATATCCTTAGATGAATTTAAAAATATACTTCTTCTTCAGGATTAATATCGAAAGGAGGTTATCCTAGATACTTATATTAGATTTTTTGTTTCTCTTATTCAAAAGGTTGAACAACTACTTTCTTTTCAACTTGCTTTTAATTTTGAGTAACTTAGTTTTCTGTTTATTAAGGTTAAGGATCACTTTCTTGGTTTTGGTTCATTATGATTAAGATAAATATAAAATTTCTTTTATAAAATAAATATATATAGTATAATAAATGAATGTATTTTTGTATTTTTAGTATAAAGAATTGCATTTTTATAACAAAGTCGAATAGAGATAACGAACAAACAAAATTATGAGTTTATGTTTTGGTTTTAAAAATATTATTAAAAATTTACAAAATAAAGTAATGAAAATAGATAAATAGGAATATCAAATTAACTTGGAAAATTTGAAGATAATTCGATAATCTGAATTAATTCAGAATACAGTAGTGTGGACTAATAAAAATTTGTTTCTTCGCTATTGTCAATCTTAGAATTATTATTTTACCAGAGATGTAAATGAAATACTTGCTGATGCTTCATCGAAAGCTGTAATCAGATACAAAGATTGGTGTGGATACGATGATGATGTAAGTTTAGTGATCATAATAAGGATGAATACCTAAAACGTTTTTATTTTACGGATGAATATTCATAGAAGGTCCAGTTGTTAACTGAATACTATAAAGTAAAATTAATCATATAAAAGAGTTTCATACAGATATTGCCAGATTATTTATGGAACCTATAGCAACCTTGCTTAATAAATACTATGATAAGAAGCGCAAATACGAATACTATAGGATAGCACGGTTGATTGAAGAAGAGAATAAGAAAAATCCTAATCGGCCTCCAAAAGGTATTGTAGGTGAACGACCATCTCCTGCTAATTCTTAAGAAACTTAAAAAGAAGAAGAAGAATCACCTACGGCAGCAAGAAGAATCAGAAATATTCAAATTTTGAAAGATCTGAGTTGGTTAAATAAATCAAGATTATTAAATAAATAGAAAATTGATATTTCATGTACACTCCAAGAAATTTGCAAACATTTAGGTAATTAAGCTTTTGAATAATCTTCACTTTTCATTTAATCAGGCAAAACAGAGGAGTTAAAGTTGAATAAGTTTTTAACCTACATAAATTAATAAGTGAAAAAACCATCAATCAAAAGTGATTCTCAACATTAAAAGCCAAAAAATAAGTTGAGTCAACCACATGAATAGTTAATTTAGACTTTGATTTTAAAATAATAAGAAGAATCTAAATCAAGATTTGGTTCTTAACATTCTAAATAAAATACTGAATTATTACTCCAAATGAATAAATTGTCAAAAGATATAAATCTTAATTTTGTAAGAAATCAAGTCGACTCCTTATTTAAAAATAAATAAAATAATGATAATCCTTAAAGTCTTACAAGATTTGATCAAAATGAGCAAATTAAATAATCCTCTAATCCTAAATCCAAAACCATTATACAACATTAACCTAAGATTTCCACCTAACTGTTTCTCAAAGATTTGAAAAAGAATGTATAATCTATTCCTTAATTATTAAATAAATATAATCAAAATAACATACCATCTCCTACCACTAATAATCATCATAAAAATTCAACATCAAATCAACCAAATATTGCTAAACTAAACTTAAAACAAATGTCAAAAATCATGATTGAAGAAGAACCGACAGAATAAGAATTAAAATGGAAAAATGGATCTCAAACACATAGACCTCATTCAGGAACATAAAATTTCTTTTCTAATAGGAATAGTCCAACTATTTCTAGGGGTACACAAAATGATTTGAAAATTAATAAAGTTAAACAAATACCAACTCCATCATAATAAGTTATTTCCAAAGCAACCAAACAATCTGGATCTTAAACTAATAGAAAATCATCTCAACCTAATATTCATATTCGTTATACATCCAACTAAGATAAAGTTATTAATATCAATATCAATATTAATGATAATCTAGAACTCTAAAAATGTAATCATATAATTTTAATCATTTTAGAATAATAGTTAAAACATAAAAAAAATTAATCGGAAGGTAAACCTCTCCAATTAAATACAAATTTACCTGATACTTAATAAGAATACGTTTGTTTAACGGATAGAGGCGGTGCTAGTGAGTTTCTATTCAAAAATAGTATTGCTGCTTCATGTTAAAATTCACCAAAAACTTAAAAATTAAAACGAGTTAACAGTGGAACTTCAACTTTGAAATGCTCTATGAGTACTAAGAATTCTTTAATTTAATAAATGATATCTTAAGTTACTAAGCAATAGCATAAATAAGAAGTTATTTCATCTTAGTTCAGAAAACCTAATTGAAAATTAGCATTTTATTATCAAATTTTAATATGTTAAATAATGATCTTTCAAACTCTCTTTACTTTTCCAATCGATCCTAATTTAAATAAAACATTTATCGTGGATATTTTATGCTAAAGAATACAAATATTAGTATCCTTAACACCAAGAATAAATTAAAATATGAAAGCAATCGTACAGAACCCAATGATTCTTTCTTCATTTCTAACTCCTTATAATAAATTCAAAATAAAAAAGCTGCAATTTATAATAATTAATCATAACTTGATGATTCACAAGAATAAAAGTTTCTCAAAAAACCTCTTAAAGGATAATAAATCATAGCCAATTTAAAACCTACTTAAAAACTATAATAAATATTACCATAACTATCTACAACATAATAAGTTGTTAGTCTGAAACTTTAGAGTCGTTAATAGAAGGTTAAACCAATAATTAAATAATAAAAGAGTTAGGAACATATAATTTAATTGAGATATTTGAACAAGCAATTTGAAGAATTGTAAAAGGGATTAAATTTAAAATGTCTTTATTTAAGTACAAATGATCGCGATTTAGCTATTGATAAAATCGTTATTATGAATTTTGAAAGTATTTTTATAACTATTTTTCGAGACTTTTTAATCTAATCAAGAAAAAACTTTTGGGATTTCAAAAATGAAATGAAGATTTGTCCTTCCTTTCTAAGAGGCAGTATCTATGAATATTGTGAAAGTCCATATTGTCCATGTACATTAAGAAATGATTTAAAAAACACCTTAAAAATGTAAATTAATTATTATTAACTCAAAGATTATCTAAAACTTACTTAATTGTATTCTTATTTAATACTTAATCTTTTGCTTAAGTATGGTAAAAATATTTATTTTATAATGGATTTTTTATTGATGCCATATATTTTAGTTAATATCAAATATAACCATAATAGTAATTTGGGGGAATAAAATTTAATTTAATTTTAAGAGACTTTAATAAGTTTAAAATTACTAAAATTCTTTATTTTGATTCAGTAGATATGACAAATACATTTCCTAATATTTCAGTTGAATAATATTAAAATAAATTACCAATATTAAGCTCTAATATTGATTTAACTCTATTTTTATTTTAATAATTCTAAAATAATAAATAATAGGATTCGAAACTTATATGTGATATTTGTGTATCTTTGCTAAATGATCATCGATATATTATCAGCAGAAAATCAGTCAACATAATACCCATAGATATCACATATGCTTACAATTATTATTTATTCTAGGAGAAAATATAATTAGATAAATTACAAATTGTACATAAGCTAAAATTCATTCAAGAATAAATACAATAAAATATTGCATCATTTGACCTAACTCTTATAGAAGAAGAAAATGATTAATAAATTAAATGGATTTAAACCACACATCATAAAATGTCTGAATAAATTAAGAGGGAAAAATTCAAAGAAAAAATTCTTTTATTACATTATACAATTGGTGATCTAATTGCACGTAATCATAAATTTAAAAAAACATATTTTAATTATCCTGAATAATAATTACTTAAAAGATAATCAATAATTAACAAAAAAATTGATAGAATAAACTCTGAGATGATCATCCAATAAAATAAATTGAAAAACCAATTGTCAATTAATTGTTTTCTGTGTATTGAATGAATTTCTTATTTACTTATTCAAAAGAAATATTATGTGATTATTTTTTAATTCACTTTATTTTAACGTAATTAATTCAAACAAATCCCAATAACGAGTCAAAATAAGGTTTAAAATTATAAATAGAATTTCAATTATTTATTTAATTTAATATCTCCTTCATAATTAACCTAATTTCTTATATCTTCTCTTCACTTAAAATTTATTAGAATATTTATACCATCTTTATTTTTTACTCGTTTTCAACTTTTTGATATTTGTATAAAAAAGATATACTAATTCTTTCGTTAGTTACTGCATAACTAAAATATTTAACAGACTAAAGATTGATAATGCTGACTTCTATAATTTTAAGTCATTTAAAAATGAGAATATAAATATTTTACAAAATGTTAGCATCTTAAATATTTAACTTCATTTTTAGGTGGCAAAAACTAAATTACTTGTGAGATTAAATTACTTTAAATTATAGCCTATACAATACTTATATGATTTAATTTTGAATAATATATTTATCTATCTATATTATGACCCAAATAATAAAGAATCTTTCATTTTTGTTCTTTTTAATTGTCGAGATTTAGAAAATTGATTAAATTAAAATTAGTAATACAATACTCATAGAAATCCTATAAAATTTAAACATATAAAAATGGAACAAATAAATAATTATTTAGATTTATGTACATAAATTCTAAAAAGCTGATAAATAATATGATTAAAAAATAGAGTATAAATAATGGTTTAATGTATTAAAATTACATTTAAAAATTTATGATTTAGTAATAAATGATATATCATTTTGAGATAGCAAATAATTGGAATATGTTATGATATTTTTTGAGTCTTTATTAGAAAATATTGTAAAGTTACTTAAATATGAAATTAATTAGTTAAGGTAAATCAAAAAACTTGTGATAAAAATTATTGATCATGAGTATAAAAATAAATTTTGATATTGAAAAAGCTGCATTAACTGAATTCATACACATTGATATATATCTGCTGTTAGATATATAAATTAAATAAATATAAGATTAAATAATCAATACATATTGTAAATTCTAATGGGTTGTTTCTAAGTAAATCTAAGAAAATTTATAAATATCATTATTTTAGTTATCAAGTACCATATTTTGATAGAAAGTAGAGAGTTTAAGAAGCAAGAGTTAAAGTTTCATTTTTCTTATATTGCATTTACTTTGTATTTTATCGACATATTTCGTAAGGGTCAGGTGATTTTTTGGGTTTTACATAACCATTTAACTTTCTTCTAGCAACTAGGCTAGTGCCTAAATATAGTTTCTTTAACGGACTATTTGAACGCGATGTTTTTGGTGTAGTTTTTTAACTAGTGATTTGAGAATGGATTGTGATATTATTATCGTGATAATCTAATTTTGGTTATACTCTAAAGTTTGGACTCGGTATATTTAAATCAATAACAATATTATTAACTGTGCCTTCATGCTAAGTTGAAATTCTTAATCTTTTGAATTTGTGAGGAGAATTTTCATATTCTTTCTAAAAGTAGGTTGGTTTTGATTTCATTCGATTAAGAGGTTGTTATAAAATTTCGATCAACTGCGATGGTGGTTCCTTAAAAAAAGAAAATTTTAGTGCTTAATCAAGCATATAAAAAATTTTAATAAGCTTTCAAATAAAAAAGAACTTCTAATTTGTTTAAACAAACTATATAAAAATGCTTAAATAAAAAATAATGAGGCATAATTTTGTTATATATCAATAAAAAGAAAGTTGAAGAGATTGATGTAAATCCAAAATTTATCTTAAATTATATCTGATGAGATATTTAGAATGAAAAGCAACTAAATTAAAAGAGGGTTGTGTTTAATAATTGTTTTTGATGTAAATGAATTTTTAAATATTTAGAAAACAGTTTAGGATTTGTTAAAAATAAGATTATAAAAACTAACTTTATTTTAGATTGATATTTATACTTAGAGTTTGATTTAATAAAATGAAGTCTATAAATAAATTGTTAACATAAAAGATTAGAATGATTTATTAACTAAAGAAGAATAGTTTAGAAGATTGTATTTAATAAGAGGATTTTGTAATAATATTATTGGGATTTTGTTTGATAAGAAGGATTTTGGTATGTTATTAGAATTGTTGAGTGGTTTATTTAAAATTATGCAACTTTAGTTAAAGTAGCTGTTAATATAATGTAATTAGATTATTAAATATTTGGAGGCATTTATATAATTAAATTTAGAAATTGAATTTGAATTTCATAGTTAAGAAATGTCATAACAAATGCAATAAATGCTCAAATAACAATAAGCTTAATAATTTTTAGCTCAATAATTTTCTAGTAAGCCTGATAAGATAAAACTTTCAAACTTGATTCCTACACAGATTAATGAGAATTTTTTTAACAAAAAAAACAATGAAATTATAGAGAAGAAACCTTCATCACCAAGATCAAGCAATCAAGCATCTAAACCATCTTAAAAACCATCCCAGCAACTTGCTATTCATAAATCTAATATGTCTTTGCAAAATAAAAGTCACATTGTAAATGAATAATTCTAAGAGAAATTGAATTAATTTAGTAAAAGAAGAGATTATTCACCTAATTCATAATTAAGCAATTAAAAAAAAAATGATGAAGTTTTATAAAGAAGACCATCATCACTTGTAAACGATGAATATTCAGCTACTCCATAAATTAACAGATTTATAGCCAAATCTCCAACACCATCAGAAATTTAAGAAAGTGTAGCATCTCTTCTATAAAATCGTTAAAGTAATAAAGAAATCTTATTATTTATTTATAGCCATTTCATCTCCAAAAAGTTAAAATTCTTAAAAACCAAAAAGCAATATATTATAACTTGGTCCATATCTGTCTATTTAACAACAAACATTAAAATCAAATCATAAAGTAAAAGGTCATAATTCAGCTAATTCTGTTTCATATAACTTAAAACCAAGCATTCTTAAGAAATGTGAATACGGTATGAATCATACACCAACTAAAATAACTACTACAACTTAAAATACAGAACATAGTAAGAGTAAATCTGTATTAGATGAACAATGTATTAGAATGATATATTATGACAGAGAAAAAGAAAATGATATGAATTTATTGAATATTGGTACACCAAGCACTTATCTACATTCTAAAATTTCTATTGAATAATAAAGTGTAAAATCATTCAATTTAATAAATAGGTTGGGGAAAGCTTAAATAGTAAGTTTCATTAAGCTAAAATGTTGACTTAGTAATCACCATATTAAAATACTAATGGATCAAATGATCATCTGTAAGAATCATTTCCAGTTAGAACTTGCATTAATCATAGAACAAAAAAGGCAAAGTATTTCGTTGAAGAAAATTAAAAATAATTATTCTATTGTTCATAATGTGCTATTTCAGTTGCTAGTTAAGGAAAAATTGTTTAGGATTTAAGTTAGTTAATAATCAAATCTTAAGAGTCTTAAATATTATCTTTTTAATCAAGTTCAGTAGATTCAAATAGACATTCAAATTTTTCTGATGCTAATTTCAAAGAAAGAGAATTAAGTGGTTTCTTAACTAAATTAGAATATTCTCATTCTTAAAGAGCAGATATCTTAAATTAAATGCAAAATCAAATTGATAAAATTAATTAATGGTATGAATCTCAAATTATCCAATGTCAAAAGTCTAAATAAATAATGTAATAATTAATGAATGATGCTTATAATAATAGTATTTAGATATTACAAAATCAGAGATAAGAATCTTTAAAATAATTGTCTAATTTATATTTAGTTTTATAATAGCATTAATTAGACGCTTAGAATATTAAATAAGATATAGAAAAAAATTGGACAGAAGTCTTAGAAGATATAAGAATGGATCCTTTTAGAAAGATTATGGATTATTATTAATCAGAATTCATTAAAATGAATGATTTTTAAACTTAGTTACTATAATCAACTATCTCTGTAAAATCTTTATCTAAACCAGATATTTAATCCACTTTAGCTTTAATAATTTAAAAGTATTAATATTTATCTTAATTATTATTTAGTTTTTAATTAATTGATTCAGAGCAACAATTAATTATACATAACAATTCCATATTCAATCCAACTATTAGAACTTAACCAACTCCACCAAAGAAAAGAACTGATACTGTTGATTCTTAAAATGACTAATCAAATTAATAACAAAGAATTAAAACTGATTATAGTGGATCCAAAACTTTAACATAAAATAATGAAACTCCATCTAAATTTTATAAATATTTTAATGATGCCAATATTTATCAACTAAGTGCATCTAAATTGTAATAGTAATAATAATAATAATAATAATAATAAAACACAAATAAAAACAATCTTTATATTTCTTTTGAAAATAAAGACATATTTATGAATATTTTAGAATCCGAAAAAAATTCAAAATAAAGCTTACATGAAGATAAATAATCTGTTAATTCAAATCCAATTATGATTTTGGAAAGTTATAGAGAATCCAAAAAGAATTCAATTGAAGAAGATGCATAATTAAGTGAGCATGAACCAAATAAATCCACTCCTCACAGTCCTGCAAGTGGTTAAACAAAATAGTCTGTCTAAAGAACAGCTACCAAATAAGATGAATATTCTCAAATTCCTAAGGATGCATTCTAAAAGTAAAAATGCACCTTCAGAACTCTTTTTGAAAATACTGAAGATTAATAAAATAGCGAAGTTATTCAAAATGATTCCAGTGTTAGTCCTGCCAAGAGTGAAAAATTTAGATCTATCTTAAACAAAATCTCGAATAATCAATCCAAAACATAATAGTAAATCTATATTTTATACATTAGATTTTATTAATAAATGATATAATCAAGTTAAAAATTTATATTAGAAACTCCTGATATAAAAAAATATGAACTATAAGGAGTTTAATGTTTATAATATCTATAAGATACTGAAACATGTAAAAAGGCTATTTTATCAAATAAATAATCTTAATTGATGGATTCAGTTTAATAAATGAATTTATGTGATGATTAATAAGATCCAAGTGAATTTGAAAACGATGAAGATAAAGAAGTTTAATAAATGTTTAGTTCTAAAGAAATGAAACACAGTGATCAAAAATAAATGACATATCCAAGTGAATCAAGCCAAAATAATAGTCATTTAGAAATAAGAAAAGATTAATACTAAAAAACATTATTCTGTTCCCCACAATTCAAAGATTAAGATATTTTAAATATATCTGAAAGTAGTAGTGATTCAAATTGATTTTTTAATTAAATATAAATCAATTAAAATTAAGATCCTAAAGTTTTAGAATTTTTGGATTAAAAAAGCAATGTTTTTAATAATTAAATTGAGTATTCATGATAATTTATATTTATTATTCTTATTGGATTAAAAAATCATCCAAGAAATCAAATAAACTTTCTTAAACTCATTAGAATTAGGAAATTCTATCATAAATACAAGTAGATTAAAAATTAATTATAACAGGAAGTAAAAGGTGGAGTAATTAATTATGAATAATTATAAAATTACTGTGTAAAAAATCTAAATCTTAAGTAAGGCTGAGTAAAATGAATAATTTTTTTTATTAAATTTAATATTCATATGGGTGTTTAAGAATCATTAATTTTTAATATAATAATAGTTTTTTTTTAATACCTAGAAAATTTAATAGAATGTGATTTATATATAAAATGGCTAAATTTTCAATATTTAATATATATATATAATTACGTTAATAAATTGTAAAGATAAAAATAGATAGATTTATATAATATTTTTACAAATAAGTTATTAAATCAGTCTTTTTCTTCTTCTTCCTCTTCTTCTTCTATATCAAAACATTCCTATTCTATTTTATTATCTCGAAATAGATTGATCATGTTCTTTTTTTCAATTAATTCATCAAATATAAGTTCGAATTTATTGTTTTCTACAACATTATCAGGTATGAATAGTTTTTTGTTTTATGGCCATTCTTCAAAAAAAGGAGGAGGGAAAATTGGATCAACAGCAATTCTGAATAGATTTTCAACCATAGTTGGTATAATCCTACTTAGAAGAGGACAAGATAGTTCTAAACAAGGATTTGTATTTGCTTCAATTAACCATAATTTAAAGTTATCATCTATCATAAAATCTAATCCATAAAGCTTTGATAAAAATAAATATTACTTCAAAACTATTAATTCTACGGTGTGGATCAATTTTTCCATAAGTAGCTTTCATCATTTCTAAAGCAGCCGATTTCATTTTAGGATAGATGTCTATAAAAAAGTTAAATTTAGAATTAGGATGATTTGCTTCAACATACCTTTGAAATTCAAGATAAGATATCTTATTACCAGGTTCATGCTTGCCATAATCTTGATCTTTAGATTAGACAGCATCGTTAGTTAAATGTACAAATCTATCCAAACATTTTGTAGTGAACTCTTTTGACGATGTTCTAATGTAGCCTTCTTAATACCAATAACCTTTAAAAATTCCATTCTAAGAAGTCAATAACATATAACATCTTATGTCAAACTTCCTTTTATTGTATAATAAAGGATTTTCTATATATTGTTACACTATATATGTTCTTGGCCTACCTTCTTGAATTTCTTCATTTATAATTTTATTAATTTCGTTTAAATCATTACAAACAGTGATGCCATTACCTCTATTTGTTAATTCTCCTGGTTTAATAATCCATAAATTTATAGGTAATTTCTTTTTCTCTTTCCTATCTCTAGTTCTTTCAATTTCTTTAATTTCTTCCGTTCTTCTATTAAAATATTCTAAAAATCTTTAATATTCAATATCATTAACTCCTTTTTGAACATGAAAAGTAACAGGAAGTAATTTATTATAATCTTCTCGAATAATTTAGAAATAATGTTTCATATTGTAGAACAAAGCTTTTTTGTTGCCTAGATGCCAATTATCTTCCATATGATTATGCATACGAAAGTTTTAACTGTCTTATCTTTAATTTGTACTAAGTGATTTAATATCTTTAAGCAATTTATCTGAGCAATCACTGAAAATTAATTAACTATCATAACATCCAGTTTCTTCCATATAGTTTAGGACTTTCTATAGATCTTATGAATTTAAAATTCTTCTTAATGAATAATAATTAGAAGGTTTCTTCTATTATGATTATTAAGGAATTGTTTTTTAAAGACCTCCAGTGCTGCTTAATTATTTTGGCCTAGTTTCCATATCTGAATCACTTGTATCTCCAATTGTTTCTTCATGACTTAATATAAATGATTCTGAACTTTAAGGACCTGAATCAAGAATGCAAGGATGTAATTATGTTATGCAGATATTTTACTTAAGTTATGTCCAAGACATATTCACCTTTGATACATCCAATGTTTCGACTTCTTACCACCACCATCTCTATCTGAATATGTTCTTTATTAAACTACCATTATTTCCTTTACCTACATAATAAAAGTAAGATGGAACTTCCAGTTTGCTAGGACAACATATACATTAATTATTCGAAAAATTGATTTTATTTATAAAGCATCTATATGAAGTGTGACGTTATGTTAACTTTTCTTTTTATGGATTCTATTGTTAAATCGTTAAACCTTAATTTTATTTCTTTTTTTTCTTTGGTATTACTTTTTTGTCAATTTATATATCTACAGTTTTTATCTATTATTATTAAGATTAAGATGAATAAAATGCATTAGATTACTTCTTTTCTTTCACTCCTTTTGATTATGGTGTTTGTATTACTACTTATTTTATTTAGAGTTTTTATCGATTTTTCAGTGGACTTGCATGAAATAATTCTTTTTAAGGAGTGCCAGATCTGCTTGTTAAATGATCATCCTTATCTTCTTTAGACTTTTACATAAAAGGAGTTGAAGAAGTTCTTCCCATCTTATGAATACTTGTATCATTTTCTATCGTTGACTTTTGTTCACCTTATCCAAATGCTCTATGTTTCCTTGCCAAAGTTTTTTACATCGTTGGTCTTTCTATATATATATTCATTACGTCTCAATTAGTGAACTTTTAAATGTTTCACCGCGTTCTTTTGATTGATTTGGTCTCTCTTTTACTTTCAGTTTATCTGTAATTAACTTAAGAGGAGGTAACATCTTCTTTGCTAAGTAATTTATATAATATCTACTTACATTTCTCTTATTCTCCTCCACTTTGTAACACCTAAGGTGTTCTTTAATCCTCTTTACTTATCTGATCATCATCATTCTACTTTATCATCATCCTTGTATAATTTTCATTACTTTCCAGATTTTACTCTTTCTATTCACTATGTAGTATTCCTCTATTTATGAAACTTGTAAATATGTCTGAACTT
The DNA here is from genome assembly GCA_000733375.1 of Paramecium sexaurelia. Lineage (NCBI taxonomy): Eukaryota > Ciliophora > Oligohymenophorea > Peniculida > Parameciidae > Paramecium > Paramecium sexaurelia. The sequence continues at coordinate 125,732 of JPFM01000120.1, read as the reverse complement.
GTCCTTTCCTTTATTGAAGCAACTTTCGTTCGCTATGAAATTGATAATTGTTCCAAGCGTTGGGGTTGCACTTTTGTTCCTATCAGTTATTTTTAATGAAAAGAATAAAAGTCTTTGCTGTTTGAGAAAGTATCTCCCATTTTCTATGAATACCTAGGCTATGCCATCATATTTAATAAAATAACTATTAAAATTATAAACAAATAAACTATAACACACCCTAGAATTATCATTTTTAAAAATACAAGACTACTCCCATAAAATTATAATACATAAAATCTACATCTAAATTCATCATTCTCACCTAGATTTTATATTATTCTTACATAATTCATAATTTTACATTTTATTATCCTATAAATTTATAATAAATAATAAATTGTAAATAATTTTCTAAAATTTTACCAAAAAACCTTTAATTCAAAATACTATCTCAAATTATATCATTTATGATTATTCAATGTAAAATTATATTTAATTATAAAAGTCATACAATTTAAAACTATTCCCTATCAAACACATTCTGAACCAAATTTAATTAACACTATTTTAAAATAAAAAAATTATTCTGATCTATTATCAACCATCCTATGTCATCATATTTAATGGGCTTAATTATCTCTTATATATTTAATAACACTCTTAGAGCACAAAATTAAAACACTCATAATTGGAATAAGTTTGAAAATACAGAGAAAAAGGATTATTAATATCAAGAATGTGTTTCAGCTTACTCTGTATCATATACCTATATATTGATTATATTAATTAATTGTAGTTTAACATTTTAAATTATTTATTTTGAGAAATTATTCTCTTTTTTCGAATCCTTTGTACATACTGAAATATGTAAAAAAGAAATTTATTAGTGTCAAATACAATATTGAAATTTATATTCTTTGCATAAAATAATGACCTGAAATCAAGAAATATTTAATAAAAAGAATTTATCATACAAAGGATATAATGAAAATTTTAAAGATTTTGATAAATTTCTAGTAAAGTGATTAAGGGACTTAAATTTATAGATTTTAATTAAACTTCAAAGTAAGTTACAACATTTTAGAGAATATATGGTGAGTCATAGTGATTTTTTTAAATAATGTAATATCCCATTAAAAGAGTAGAAAAATAATTATTTGTTATTTTATTTATTATTTATGAATATCAAAAATAGTTAATTTACATTCTTAAAAACATATTAATTGTTCTCATCTTATAATTCTTAGCAGGAATTAGATTAATGGAAGTATTAATTATAGAGATGAGATTGATTGAAATGATTAATTAAGTAAAAAATAATGAATATTTTGGATTTTCAAAAAATGATTAAATTTTATTAAAAAAATAATAAATGGTGAACGTCCCCAAAAACAGAAAGACCTATTGCAGAAAATGTGGAAGTCATTAAAGTTGCAAAGTGTCTCAATATAAAAAGAGCAAGGAAAGCCCTTTTGCTTAAGGTAGAAGAAGATACGACATGAAGCAAGCTGGTTATGGAGGACAAACCAAACCTATTTTCAGAAAGAAGGCAAAGACTACAAAGAAAGTTGCCTTGAAGTATAACATTTCTTAAACGTTTTAGACTTGAATGTGTTAAGTGTAAATTGAAGTGGTTAAAGGTCATCAAGAGATGCAAAACTATTGTATTTGTTGATGCTAATCAACTCAAAAAATAATAAGAAGCTAAGAAAAATGCCAAATGAGATTTACAATAGTATAAGATACATTAAGAATTTAAAAATGTAAAATTCTTTTTAGAGTATTAAGTAAATTCAACTAGTTCTTTCTAAATATTTTTTAAATGTTATCGCCTTAAAATAATATTTAATCTTTTTTTTGAATTTATTGCTACCTTATCCATCAATCATATTTTTTTTTCCATTGATTTTATTCTAACCAACAACGATATTTATATCCTAGATAATTCTTGCATGATAACTCAAGATTTAACAAGCTTATCAAGGTTTTCTTCTTCTCTTATAGTTATTAATTTTATGTCATGATAATAATTCTTTGTAAATATATTTTAGAACAAACTAAATAATTTGTAATTTGCATAAATATATACCAATAATATATTTTTACTAAACTTATTTTTTTTATTATATTCTAAAGGATTAATCTGGAACAATTTCATTAAAAGTAGAGATTTTGCTTGATTAAACAATATTATTTAATTATCATAAACTTATTCTTTGAAATCTTCCTAAATCAAATTTCTACTCTATCTTATTTTTCTAAATGTTCATCTTTACAAAGGTTTAATTTGACTTAGAAAAGTTCGATATCAACGAATGTTAGAAGAACAAAAATATTCAAACAAATTTTATACTTGTATTTCAAAATTATATAAAAATTTAATAAACTAATGAAAATACAGGATGATCTAAAGAAGTCATTGAGACAGGAATACTAAGAATTGAACTAAACAATATATGACATACTTTCTTCATAATAGGGAATTGATTTGTTTTAATAATTAGTGAAAAGATAATTAGAGTAAATAAAAAATCTAATATAGAAAATTTTCAGATGATAATATGAAAACAGCTTCAACTCCAATTAATAGATAAGTGAGATCATCATAATCAAAGAGTTAATTTTAATAATTTCCAATTCAAAAATCTATTTTTGAGGATCCTGGTTTACTTTAATTATCATATTTTCAGTTTGTCAATGTAATGGAAGAATTTTTCTATGAGGTTAGTGAAACAATGATTATGGAATGGTTTTAATTGTTATAAATAAATGAGAAAGTCTAAATTAGGGATTTTTATATTATTGTTTTAATGTTTTCTAGTATGGAAAGCAAATAATAATTCGATTATTTGTATTAATATGGAGAATACTTATTTGAGTGCTTGAAATAAACAAATAATAAAATTTTAGGTTTAACTTTAAAAATTTTTGTAAAGGTACAATATTAATTATAAATTTTAAGTTATTAGGAATGAAGGCTCGACAATCTTAAAAGTTGTTTTCTGAATTGAAAATGAAATAGAATGAAGAGTATCTCTTTGAAGATTTCGAGGTTTTTTGTTTTGCCTTCATGAATCCTGAAAATCTTTAGGGTTAGGGCTGCTAATAGAAATTTATCAAGTAAACTCATCAAAACAAACACGATTTTAATCTTTAGTAAATAATTAAACCAAAATTTGAGAAAAAATGATATTATTATTATATTAAATTTATGGGATAGTGTTGCGCACCATCCACAAATATTCAATATTAAACTACAACTCAACTAAAACCCAAAGCAGAAGAAGAGTATGATTTTAAGGGAGTCATCACTAAAATTGATGGCTATTATCGAGGATAAGTTATACGTTAAAATATTGATTATGAATTTTATGATATAAATACAGCCTTATGATTCATAGCAATATGCATTATTATATATTTTATTTTTTATGAATTTTTTTGGATCTAAAAAAGCCTAAGCTCCTCCTGCTGAAAAAAATCTATAATCTATGACCAAAGAAGAATTAAGGGAAAAATAAAGATCAATGAATAAAGAGTTGTAAAAAGAAATGAGAGAAATTGAAAGGTACTTAAATATTTTAAGTTTAAAAAGATAAAATTTTTAAATAGATTAAGCAAGGAAGAAGGCTGAGGACTTACTTTAAAAAGAAATAAAAAAAGGAGACAAAGCTGACAAATTTATTAAATAGACTTATGCAAAATAAGTCATTCAATGTTAAAAATAAAAGGATAGAAACGCTCTAAATAAAGGAAGGATTTAAAATGTCATGTATGGTATAGACAATATGTTTGCCAACATAAAAATGGCTCAAGCTATGGGAACCATTTCTAATGTTATGAAAGACATAAATAAGTTAATGAATGTTAAGGAAATATCAGCTACTATGTAGGATTTATAAAAAGACATGATGAAAATGGGTATTGTTTAAGAATAAATGGATGATGCTATGGAAAATATGAATGATGATGTAGATTTGGGTGAAATGTAATAATAAGTAAGCTATTTTATATATTAAAGGCTGATGATTTAATTTTTTAGATTGAAGCTTAGCAAGCAGGAACAAACAAATAATTACCTTAATAGCAAAAACTTTAATAATAGGAAGCTAATTAAGATTTGGATGATTTTGAAAAAAAATTATAGTAATTGTGATATTAACTATAATATAAAACATTTAAATAATTAAATTAAATATCTTAAACAACTTCTCTCTAAAAATTCATTCAATCGATAATTTTATTATCTATCTAATATTACAATCGTTTTCAATTTCAGCTTGCAAATCAATACCATTATAACCTGTGGCCATTCTCTTTAGATTTCTTCTTTCTTATTTTGGTTATTCAGCAAGTAGCTTAGAATTTTAAGACTTTTATGGTTACTATTTATTATCTTAATTGTCTTTTTATTAATTATTTTAGTTCTTTTTTTCTTGATTGTCCATTTAGAAATATTTATATGTTATTATTATTAATATAGATAATGTAAAAAAAAAGAATAAATAACTCATTTTTATGGAATTGAGTTTTTGTAGATTTTAATCTATAGAACATTTCTTGTTCTAATTATTGACTTTCTAATTGATTATGGTTATAAAATAAAGTTTTCATTTAAAATTAATTAGTGTTTATTTTCAAAAATTAGAAATGATTCTTTGCTTTAATCATTATGAGTGTTTTAAATATATTTACCTAAGCATTATTTAGATGAGCATAGATAGTGCGAGAATATTAATCATTTAGTGTAAATTTACTTAATAAAAAGTTTTTACACTTACTATTTGAATTCAGATTTGTTACAAACTGTAAAATTTTCACTTCTTTTAAATAAATTAATTGAAATTAAAAGAATTTATTAAAAAGAGCTTAAATAACCAAATATTAATGGATTTAATTAAAGAGCTATAAAAATTATTGTTCTTATTATTATTATAAATTTCTTTGCATTAAAATATTATTATTCAATTGGTATTTTGAAATAAACTAGAATAATTTTCCGTTCTTTTTCCTAATAAAATATTTACAAATAGCGAATTATTAATTTATTATTTTTAATTTTTATTTTTAAGATTAATCTTTCCAAAACCTTTGTTAGTTATTTTGAAATATTAATTTTTATATTATGATAACTTGTAAACTTAAATTATATTTATATTTTTTTCATTAAAATTTATATCTAGGTAAATACAATAAATTCTTTTAATTTAGTTATTAATATATATCAAGATTGAAAAAACAAAAGGTTTCCACTTTATTAACAATATTTTATGACTGTTTATGTAATGATATTAACTTTGTGGATTTTTTACAGTAAATGTAAATAAAATGAAATTTTAGGATTGTCATTTACAATACTTATTATAAGTTTATGAACAAAAAAATCATAAGTCATCTTTTGATTTTTTATTCTTTTTCTTTCCTTTTTTAAGTTCTTTCTCTAATTCTTTCTTTCGTTATTTTTCTTCCTCTAAAATCTCTTTCAAGATTTCTTCATCAAATTCTGAAAGTCCAGATTATTTACTTGCTTCTCTTCTTTTTGCAAATACTTCTTCGCAATCTTTTTCTAAAATTTCAAGTTCTTATATTGGAATGTTAACTGAATGACCCTTATACTATTTTTCAATGAATTTATTTATAGATTCGTAATCAAATCGGCCAATCAATTTAGAATAACTAAATATAACATAGATATTAATTACATTTTTTTAGATGTTGAATAAGCAACAAAATTAGGTAAAGAATCATCTGAAATATCAAATTTCAATAAAATTTCATCATGACATGAGGCGTCTATCAACACAAAAGATGCTTATTTTGCTCCATGAGTATTTTTAATTTTATCTAATATTTCTAATTAATATTCCCATTTAGTTAATATTTCGTCATGTTTTTGCTATCTATGTTCTCCATTTAAAAGTGCTATATAACATAATTTTTATTTTTTATGACAATTCTCTAAAAATTATTCTTAAGTAGAGATTTCAATTACTTTTTTATTGGATGTCTTTTTGGTTTCATCAAACTATTTTATAAATTAAATTTACTGAATCTAAGAAACTCTTAATTTCTTCATAACTATGTTTGCCTTAGAATAATGCTTATCTAACTTATTCAGGTTTGACTTCTTCTTCTAATTCCTTCTTATCATTGACTTCTCTAAAGATGATAGTGATAGAGGGTAATGTGGGAATTTAAAATTATTAAATGACTTGTTATGGTGCATTTTTGAAAGATAAGAATTTATATTTTCCATAATATTCTTATAATTAACTTAATACTCTATAAGTGAGACCTACAAGAGGAGTTTAATAGAAATATATGACTACAATATTATTATCAGTTATAAACTAACTTAATTACATTTATAAGGTTTATTCATTTATATTAATTGTCTTATCATCTATTAATTCTTATATATCTTTATTAATTTCTTCTAAATTATATTCTTTAGTAAAAGAGATTTTATTTGATTTCTTTTTTCCTGCATTACCAACTTAATAAAACCTAATACTAGGATAACTTTTAATAGATAATTCTTTTGCTAATTCTTCATCTTATTAAGTATTGACTTATAATTCATAATAATCAAATAAAGATTTATATTTCTTGAGAGCATCCTCCCATGATTTATGAGCTTAATCTTTGTAAACATGAACAAGAGAGGGTTTATCATTTCTTAGTAATTATTTATTCAAGACACTTTAATCTAATTTGATTGGAGTAATAACAAATGGTTTTTGTGGATCTTCTTCTTGATCATTTTATTTGGATCTTCTATTTTTTCTTTCTTCTTTAGGTTTATCGTTAATTTGTTCATATGGAATTTTTTCTTTTGCAGCCAAACTTCTAACAAACTTTTTGATAGGTTTAAATAATAAGTCTCCATCAAATATTTCACGATTATATGTGTTATCTCCATTATTTTCTAATCCAATTATTTAAGGAACTTCTTTAACATCAAATTCATCTAATAGAGATTGTGTTTCTGGTGATGCTATAATCTCACCAAATTTGACTCTTTCAAAATAATGTAAATTTAGAGATTTTAAAATAGGTGAGGTTTCCTTCTTCTTTGTAAATAAAATAACTTTATTAAGTTTTGGATCAGTTGATTCAAAATGCTTCAATTCTGCTAAAGAATTAATTCTAATAACATTATTAGGAATAAATTTATGTCCATAAGTACCTAATGATTATGGAGATGCTTCCCCTTAAAATCTATGCTCTGTTGCAATCATAGGTTCTTTAGTATATGGATTGATTTTGAATTAAGGTGGTTCAAAAAAAGATATTTAAGGTAATTAATCAAACACATCTTCACTGCAATATGGCAATTTATCACTAAAAGTAATTTATATGAAGATTACGCAGAATTTGGATCCTTGTTAATTTGATCACAATTAGCTCCAAAAACATTGATTATTCCTTCTTAATCTTCAGCTACCTTTTCAACCAAACTGGAAGCCATTAAACAATTCTCACAATTTTCAGCATAAAAATAGACCATTGAAACAAAGTCTGACTCCAAAATGGAATGAAAATCTTAAATTTTTTATACACTTTTTATTGTGTATGAATTTTCAAATAACGCTTAAGTGGCAACACACAATAAAGCTATTAGAAGGAACTTATTCATTAATAATAAATAAATTTTGAAAATAAACTATTTACGTGTAAATTAGATATATATTGAATTTTATTTAATTTTCATTATATTTGTCAATTTCAAAGATTGTGAATATTATTTTTCAAAATCTCTTAATATTGTGAGTAATTTGAATTCCAATTTTATAACAATTAAACAGTTGATATCTTACGTATTTCACCTATATTCTCTAAATTGGAATCTTTAATATCGTTAGACACTGATTCCATTAGATGAGCCAAGAGTACATCCTTTATCGAAATGCCACTCACATCTTGAGTGGTTATTTCTACATTTAGTCGATTATAAACATTAATCCATTTTGGGTAATCTAAGTTATACCTTATAATTTACGATTCATTTAATCAGCCATATGAGAAATTGTATTCATAAAAACAAATGCTTGTTTGAATGTTTCGAATTTATATTCCTTTGTCAAAGATTTTGAACTCTAAACTTATAATTAATAGTTTCATACAATTTTCCAACTTTTATTTAATGCATGAATTTACAGAGATAGTTACACCTCAGTTTAATCTAATTTAGAAGGAATAATTGATGCTACATCATTTAAATCTTTAAGGTACACTTTAATCTAATCCAAATTAGCTGCTTTATTTAGAGTGAATTTTTATTTAGAAAGATAATGGAGCATAATAAATATTTACTTTAATTAATAAGATTTATAAACCAACTTTAATAAAAATTTGTTATAAATAATTTACAAATAACAATAATATTTATTTACAATATTATGTATTAAAAAAATTATTGCTATTAATAAATAAATTTATTTAAGGTTGAAATACTTTTTCTCTATAGTCTCTCTTGCATATAATACATATTCGATATATCAAAATTATAAATTATATATCATAAAAATTAATGAAATAATTTTGCTAACACTTAAATAAAAATTATTTAAATAAAATAATATGTACTAAACTGACCCCAGATAATAACAGCCTTTCTAATAAAACAACATCTATCAAGGATCACCAATTCAGAGTTAATATGTATGAAGAAGATAGAAATTCTTATAATAGCTTCAGTCTCCAGGAATTCCATAACAATTTTAGCAATCTCCTTAAAATCCAATAATTCAATCCCCATAAACCTACTAGACATAATAATAGTTTGTAATACTCAATTATTTATGAAAGAGCTCCCCATATTAGGTCCCTTAGTCGTAATAATTCCTATAGCAACCATAAATAAGACAACCTCAACTACCTGTATAATAGAATCAAATTTTGCCTGTTACTTCTCAACCATTTGCTCCTGTTCGATCTTCAAGTCCAATTACTGTCAGGCCATCATATTAAGCACTTAATGTTTAAGTTGCCCCTCCCGTTTAACAAGTTAGTGTTTAAGTTGCTCCCCCTGTTCAACCTGTCTTAATTTAATAACCAGTTGTACTAAAATTTAAATGTGATTTTTTAGACTGTTTAACCATAAACTCAAGTTTAAGAATTCAGACATGTTGAAAGACCATTATAAGTCATAACTGTTGATGGTATATAACTTTTTCTTATATTTCTTTACTAGAAATTGAAGCCCCTTGGAGATTAAAGTGTGCTACCTTGGAGAGATAGATTTTAGAGTTATAAATTTAAATAAGAAAGAACAATGGAACTATTGTTGAAGAAACAGTTTAAGAAATTTAAGATGATACAAGAGTTAAGAATTTAGAGCTTTAAAAATTAGAATTAGAATAAAAAATTCATGATGATGAATAACTAATGAATGAATTAAGAAGTAGACTTGAAGAATTGAGACAAGAATATGAAGTTATTATAACAGAAAAAGTTACTTATGCATCAAGTGAAGTTGAAACTTGGATGAAAAAGTATGCAAACTTGGAAAAGAATTATGCTGAGAGTACTCAAAGAATTGCTGATTTAAAGCGACAATTAGCATAAGTGGAAGCAGCTGACAAGGCAATGTAAGAATAGAAAAAATCTGAAGTTCGTTCAGAAGTTCGTAGAAGTTCTAAACTCTATTGAATATAATAAATGTCATTAAATAAGTTAAGATATAAGAATTAAATAAAATCAATTTCTAATACACATCAAGTAATTAACAGCCTATTAAATTGAGCTACTATTTTATATTTGTTGAAATTGGAAATTCTTTTAATTTTCCATCCTTATGTCATCAACATTTAGTAATTCCATCAAATATTCTTCTAATCCAATTAATTCCTATAATAAATTAAAATCAAACATTACATCATCTTTTTTATTATCAAGATATGGAATTATTGGTATTCCATTATTTAATTAGTATGTAAATGAATATGCTGAATTATCAATTAATATTATATCTTTTAAATCCCTACCTAAAGTTCTTAAGTCTTTAATATGACATCCTTTGGATAGATTTATACAGTCATTTCTATAAAAACGATACTTCACTAATTATTTTGTTGGATCTAAATAATCAATTATTTAATTTGCATAATCTTCATTTGAGGCTGTATATATTATGATTTCAAAGTGTTATGACATATTTTTTAAAAATTGATGAGCATAAGGTCGAACACTAATTTCAGCCTATTTCAGTTATAAAATTAAATATATTACATTCACAATTATTTGATTATTCAAATTTATATTAATCACTAGATCTTTTGGCATTAACTATGATTCATTACAATGTACTAAAGTTTCATCAAGGTCTATTACTAATGTTTTTTATTTCGCTTTAAAAATAACATAAATTAAATACTAATTTAAGGTTTTATAATATTAGAAATTTGATAATTTTCTGGTTATTTTAGCATCTTTGATTTTTAGAGGATATAATATGTTTGAACAAAATGGTTAATAAACATTTATGCCATAAATGTATCTTCTAAATCTCCTTTTATCAAGCTTATTAATTTATCAGTATAATAAGTTCTTTTAATTTTTAGTTAATAAAAATCTTCATTTCGAATTTATTTAATTATTTCTCCTTCTTTGAATTTTTCTTTAAATACTAATGTTGATATATCATTATTTGAAAAAGATTAATTCTCTGTTCCATTCTTTAGATTAACCTACTCTTCTAATTTTAAATCTATTGCTGTTGGAAGAGAATTATTACTGTTCATAGTGTTTAATGAATTTTAATGAGACTAGAACCTTTTGCAAATAACTTTTCTTTTAATTAGATTCTATCTACTAGCGAATTAATTTGAAAAACAATACTTTTTAGAATTTTGAACTGGAGATAGATTATCTTCAAGATTAGGAATTTATTCAAGATCTTAGACTTCTGGAGCAGTTAAAGGTGTGATAGTCTGAATGAATAAACACATAGTTATTACTTATGAATCAATCTAAAAATCATTTCCTTTTATGTAAATTGCTTTCTATTCTAAGGTTTGGGTCTCATATTGTTTAGATTGTTTTGTAACAACACTCTTTTTTGGTTCACTTTTGTTTTAACATAACTTAGAAGCGTCCTTATTGACTTAAAAAAATGTATCGGACTACAATGAAATCAGTTAGGATGATACTTGTTCATTAAATTTCATATTATTTTTTGAATATTATTATGCTTGGATTGTTCGTAAGAAATGTCTCTCGATCTTTTAAGCTATCATAATTTATATTAATTATTATATTTGTAGAGTAATATATTAGATTCTAAATACTGACCATTTAAAAAGGTTCCAGTAGTAGAGTTTCTCATTATTGTATTCATAATTCATTGAAAATATATAAACATAAATAATTAAACATTTAATTTCCATTTTAATTAAGTTATATTGTTTAGGAATCATCATAAAAATGGAAGAATTGAATAAAAAGTGAAATTTCTCTATTACTCTTCTATTTTATTTTGTTATTCTATACACTCTCCTACAATTAAAATACCTTCTAGTAACTTATCTGAAATTAAATTTTATAATTCTGAATATTTCCAATTCTCCATTTTGCACCAATATTTATATTAATTAAAAGTTATATAATTAAATATTTTATACTATTATTATTAAATCTAAACAATTACAAAAATTTCAATATTTTATTGATTAAATTGAGTTTCCCTTCCTACAATTTACTATTTGTAAATTCTCCTTCTTAGATTCGATATTAACACTTTTCTGCAAATATTCCAACTCCCTCATTTATTACAATATGCCAATCCAATAAGTTTAAACAAATATTATAGCACTTCAAATCATATCTAATTTCCATGAGCGTTGACTTGATGTAATTTCACATCTCTTTAGTATTTCAATAAAAGATTAATTACTATACTATCAATATCATTGAATCATTCTAATAGCTAACAGAATGAAATTTGTTATCATTATATTTTTTTAAAGTTTAAACTACAACCCATAACTCTTAATCAAAATTACAATTTGGTATTTCTCATAAGTTTAAATATTACTCAGATTAAGACTTCTGTCATCTGATTAAGAGTTTCAAAGCAGCTTTATCATTTCTTTTAGAAATACTAATCCTTTATTGAACAGATAATTCAAAAATATTAGATTGAGGTAGTTAAATCTGTTATATTTTAACAAGAACAAAAATTAATACAAATTTTGATTTAATATTAATATTTCAATTTCGAAATTGAGTTTGATTATCGTGTCGAAATAAAACTTTATTTAAGTTGCTCATAAGATTATATTATATATTGTGAGTAAATTTATAATAATTCATATTGTTTTTCAATAAGCGCATCCTTTGATACAAAGCCATTTCATTTCTTTAAATATTTGATAAAATAAAAAGTAAAAAGGAAAGATTAGGATCACAATTATCACAATTAGTAATTGGGTAAATAAAAAATATAATACTTTCAAGCAACTTATTAAATTAATTAATAAAATACCATTTTCTTGGTTTTATAGATCTTGAAACTTTTTTAAATAATTTCAAATATGGTTTACTTAAAGATTTCCCAGCTGAGATCATTAAAAATTTAATCAATAATAAAGGTCCTCTTAGAAGAAAAAGTATTAGACGAGGCAGAAAGAAAATCCATCTCATCTTATCAGGATTTTTTATTACTTTATTAGTTTTGAATCTTCCATTAGACCATACTTAAAAATAATCGAAATTTGATTACTTGCGCAACCTTTTATAGACCAATATCTATAATGATAGTCATAATATGGTTATAAGCAAACCCAACAATACTAATAATTACATTAACAGCAGGTCATATGATTACATCCTGCATTTTTTTCAACGTGAGCTTTGCATCCAGGACAATATTTAATACAATATTTATTTAATGCATTTTAAAAATCCGCTTCTATGGCTTACTATTTTAAATTAATGAAATATACTTAACATAGTTAACCTTAATGAGCTAACTGACCACATTTGAAACAAATTACAGAGCCACATTTACAATAAACAAGATTTGTATTAGGATCTCTCTCTACATATAAATCGCATCCTACTGCAGGACACCACTTTTTATTCATATCATTTTCAATCTCGAGTTTATATTTAAAGAGTAAATATTAAGAATATTTTTATTAACTAACTGTATCCTTTATTACAGATTCTGGAAATGTAACAGTGCACCCATCTTGTAAACATAAAATATTATTAATTTTAGCACTTTTTATTTTATCTTCTAAATAATCTTTATAACAATTCCTTTAAATTTATTAATTTATTAATACAAGCAAAATTCATGTCCACATTCAAGTAACTAAACTTTTTTTGCATCTTTAGTTCCACAAATTAAACAAAGTTCATTTTCATTATTTTATTAAAATTAATTGCCTTCCTCGCTAATTAAATTAATCAATTGTTATCTTTTGATATCAAGTTCAATATCATTTTAGTTAATTTCAAATCTATATAATTATATAATATTTTTATACAAAATTTTATGCCATTCATCATTTGCAGAATAATTAGTTAAAGGTTTGGATGGAACTATATCAACTGAACTAAAAGTTTCTAAATTTTTTTGTTTCTACATCTATTTTGATTGTTGTTCAATAATAGAACTTAATTCTATTTTTTACATATTTGTCTCTATATTTACACAACTATGTTTTGGAAGTTATAAAACTTAACTTTTTTTATAATCGGATAAATTTTCACTTTAATACTTTTTTAAACCAAGAGCAAAATCTTTAATTTCTGTTTGAAATTGTTAATCTTTCAAAACATACTTACTCATATTTAGTTAATCATCTGCTGATTTAGGATGTTCTTGAATTTCAGATTAACTTAATCTATAATATAATTAAACTTGTTTGATTAATGAAATTCTTAAACTATTTATTTGATTGTTAAATGTGTATCATCGTTACTCTATTGAACAACGTATTCTTCTTCGAATTGTTATTGCAAAGGTATCATTAAACTCACAAAAAATTTATGAATATTATCTCATTTAATAAAATTCTTATGGTAATTAAAACTAAAGATCCATCTCGCTTGATTATTTATAAATAAGCAGACCATAAAATATATACTAAATATACTTTGAATTACAAATATTATTGATGTTAGATATATATCAACACTCTTTTTATTAGATAATCACATCTTTTAATAGAAATCATTTAAATTCATTATTAAATCTATAAATTTTCTATTAATATTTCTCATTTTTCTTCTAATATCTGATAAAAATTATTATCAACTATCTATAAGAAAGATAAATTTTAAATTTATTAATAGGATTCAACATCTATTTTTTTTTATATAGAATTTAACCCTTTAAAAAGAGATGCTTATTGTTTTAATGAATTTTCTGTAATTTATTTGACTTAGATTTGCTTTAATATCTTAATTTATTTAATTCCTTTTTTATTTCCATCTTATTTTTCAAAACCATTGTATGTATCGTATGTATAGCACGGCTTTATTTTTAAAAATTTAAAGATTTTTTTTTAATTTATGGGCAAAAAGGAAAAAGGAAAGCCAAATCCATTAGGTGAAGTGAGCAGAGATTATACTATAAATCTTCACAAAGCTGTTCACAAAGAGACATTTAAGAGAAAGGCTCCAAGAGCTGTCAGCCATATTGTAAGATTTGGTATTTGTTTTAAATATTGGATTAGCTCAAAAGAATATGTTGACAGATGATGTTAGAGTTGATCCATAGTTGAATGAAGCAATATGGGCTAGAGGAATCAGAAATTTACCCAGAAGAATCAGAGTTAGGTAGTATAATAAAAATTATTGTTTGCAGACTTTAAAGAAAGAAGAAGGAAGAAGATGATGGAAAAGGAAAGTACTATACTCTTGCTTAGTACGTGCCAGTTGACTCATTTGCTAACCTCAAGACAGAAATCACAAAAGCATAATGATTCCAAAATTGTACAATACAATATATAAATACATTATTTTATTTTCAATAAAAAAATTGTTCTTTGATTTTATAAAACAAAATAACAATTTGTAGAATGTTAAAATTACATGTGTTATGATAATAAATAACATTAAAGTGATTTTCTTTAATTAATAGTGTTTAATTAAGATTAGAAAAAATTATTCTAAAATCATATTTTAAAGTCATAAGAGTTAGATTGATGTGTTTTGAAAGTATTGATAATGAAATGATTCTATAATATATATATTAAAAGTATTTGAAACAATTTAAATGATATTAGAATGACACATTTACTAATTAATTAAAAAAGAATAAAAAAGTGAAATAACAGTGAAGTTCGTTTTATAAATGAATATATTTGGTTTTATAATTAGATTTTTATAATGTGTTTAAGATACAGAATTTAAATGAGAATGGGATAGATGGAAAATAAAAATGAGTTCAATAATATTGTTTTGAGCAATGTAATAAATTTACTTGAACAGAAAAAAATGAGGTTTAATAATATGATTATTGACATTTATGTGTATTATTTTGATTTATTATATTTCATGCATCTAGATTGAATAATTTAACAGCAGATGGGTCGTTAATAACAAATGCTGCTTTTTAGGATTGGCGTACGAATTCTCGTACTGTATTTTCACTCCTTCCCTATTTAAACAACTCCTAAAAATTTATAAAATGAATTAACATACTTTTAAATAGGAATCAAGTTATTTTCCTCTTTTTGCTATGAAATCATTATCAAGATTTCTAAATAGTCTTTTTTCTGGAAATTTAGGTAATTGAGATTTGAGATTCTTTGATATTTTTGAATTCAAACTCTCTAACAAACTGTATCTTGTTTAGAAAATCCAGAAAAGGTTTCCTTTCTTAATTCTAATTTCATAGACTGCGAAAGTATTCTGAATCACTTTAGAGTTGATTATCTCGATTTCAAAGTCGTTATTCTATAAAAATATTCAAAAATATTTGATATACTTCTACTGTCAATTAGGTTTTGGCTTTCAAGGGTCTTCTTTTTTCTAGGAAGGAGAGTATAGGTAATTCTGCCATCTATTAATCAGTCAAGGATTATTGAGATGATTATAATAAACTAAACTATTGATTTTGGTTGGACATTGTTGTTTTTGATGAAACAAAAGGGGTTAGGGAAAGTTAAACAGGTCTTAACTTATTTTAATTAATGTTTTTTAAGCTCTTCTTTTTTAATTATAAATTTATGAATTAAAAGAAAAAAAGAAGAGTGTTTTCATTTTAAATAAAAAATTTGACTGGCTCATAATCAGAATTATTATTTGAAAGTCAATAGTCTACAAACAGAAAATAAAATGAATAGCCAAATATCAAAACGTTTCATTAAATATTACCGTTCAACGAGATTGATTAATTCTATTCTCCAAAAGAATCTGGTTCAACAACATAGAGATCTATTACAAGGCTTCGTAAGAACTCCATAAGTCCCAAACATTCATATATATATTCCAGAAAAACTATTCAAACACCTTTAACAATAAAATCATCATTGGTGATGCTGAATTAATTCGAATAACAGTTTGCAGATAGCATACAGTCAAATGAACAAATTCTAGCAATTGAAAGTAACTAACATGTTTGAATAAGGTTTGCTAAATATGATGGTAATTGCAGTTGAATAAGATAACATAGCTTTACTCATAACTTTTATGCGTCTGAGTGCTTTAACATTTATCTCATTTTAAGAATGGACCAAAGCTCTTCTATTTTTATAGCACTGTAAATTTCTAAGTGAATTTACACGATAATTTGATGTCATTTAATGGACATTTCTTCAAATTGGAATTCTGTGTAAATATGTTAAAAAATACGACATGGGCAAAATATTCATTAAGAAAGTAGTTCTTCATTTATATAAAAGTCTTTGGAATATGCCTGGTATTTAAAGGATATCGATTAAGAAATTATATGTTATGAAGAACTTGGTAAATTGTGTTTTCTCAATTATGAATTGAAAACTGCTAAGTCTTTACATGAAAAAAGTATGAAAGGAACTATAGAAAAAGAAAAATCCGCTATGAAAATGGTCTCATCAAAAGGAATGTAGTAAATCATTAAGATGCTACCTTAAGAAGAAAATAGATTGGGATTACATATCTTCTCTAAAGCAGTCAATTTCCCCATTAAATTGATTCAATCTTAGAATCCTCTTTATTATTAAAGAAGATAAGTCAAAAACCAATACATGATATCACATAATTTAGAATGTATACCAAACCAAAGAGTTATTGACATTGATATCTCATTAGATGAAATGTTACAACAATTTCTTAAAGGAAAGAATTTTGTCTTTGAAATACCAATACCTATCTCTGTAGCTGATGAATATGAAAGTATGAACCAAACAAATGCTATACCAAAAATATAACAACTTAAATAAACATAAACCGCAACATTAATTAAATTATCATCTTTAAAGTTACATCCAACTTCAACTAAATAACCAACCATCAGATTAAATGAATTTTAAAAAAAACTTCCCCTAGAAGAAATGGTAAGATAACGTTTAGAGATGAAAATTGAAATTCCTTCATCATTTACAGAAACTGTAAGAAGCAGAAAATTTGCGAACAACTTAGAATTGATAAGATTGACACACGAGAGAGATGGGATTGCTTTAAGTGTTGAACATTAAAAAAGAGGATTAGTTAGATACGCATAAAAATTGCTAAGTTAATAACAAATTACTTTCCTTTGATTTATAGTATGTTGAAAAAATATATAAAATTTATATGTTATTTAAAATTACATATAATAACTTTATTTTGTTACAGCATCATTAATTAATTTAAAAGAATTCAAAAGACAAAAATGTGATAAATTATTTTATCAATCAATTTTTATTCTATTATAATTGTTTATCTTTGGATTAAATCTACATTACAAAAATATATCATTATTTATAACAATGCATAAATGCTTTAATATGACCTTATCCAATTCCAGAACCGTATTAATTTGGATAGATGCCATTCATTTCTTTGAATTATTAGTCTTCTGAAGAATCATTCATAATTTCTAATAATTTATTTTTTGGAATCCATTTATAATCATCAACTTCTGTTTCTTATATTTTTACTTAAATATTATTATAAGATTCATTAAGCTTAACTTCATAAAATATACAGAGAGTTTGTTTCTAAGGATATTAACCAACTTATAATGTAGTTGGATATACTGATTCATATAAAACTTTGAGTTCCATTGATTTTAAAATTGGCTAAACATTAATACCAGTTTCTTCCTAAACTTCTCTTAAGCATTCAGTCTCTAAATTTTATTCTTTTTCAACCATTCCACCAGGAAAAACCCAAGTTTTAGGAAATGTTTTCATTTATGAATGCCTTCTTGTAATTAAAAAATTATCATTTGAATCGCATAACATAGCTACAGTAGCTAATCTAATTTTGCTTTATTTAGTATTATTATTCAAGAGCTCTAAATTGAAACAAGGACATTCAGTACCATGTAACAATTTTACTTGTGGCCATCCTTATTGATCAACAGCTAAGTGAAATCTTGCCTATTATTATTGATATTGATAAGAGATGAATGGTGATTTAAGAATTTATAACAAACATTTGCCTGCATATTGAGTTTCATCATGAATATGAATCTCAACACCATAATCGATTTTTTACATTATAAAGATTAAATGTACATGATTTTATTATAATTTTTTCAATAGCCTAACTTCTCTAACTCTGAGTTGATTGTAGCAAGTTCTTTAGCTCCTATGGCCTTTCTTCTAAGATTTTCTCTGGCAATCTTTCTCTTGTAATAGGCAGCACCTCTAAATGAAGTGTTAAAAAATCACGATACCTTTGCTTTCTCTTCTCTTCAAGTCTGTTAACAACAGCTTATGAATTCCATCCAACTGAGGCGCATAAATCACCCAAATTGCAATAGGGTCTGTGATTCTTAAGTCTGATCAATTTAAGAGCATCAGAAACAACTTATCTCTTTCTTGTATCATAAGGGGGTGGAACTCCTTCAAAGACTTTTAATCTTTCCAAAGCAGCTGCCCCTCTTTTTGATTTATATTGAAGCATTCCTCTGACTACTTTCCAAAAACATCGTGATGGAGTTCTGTAATGTTTGTATCCTCTTCTTGGATTGAAGGCCATTCTCTTATTGAGATATTCTTCAAAAATGACTCTATTTCTAAAGAGGGAACCTGTTTTAGTAACAATTTCATACCTGATTGTTAAATCAACTCAGTTCTGACTACAACAATCCTTTAGCCTCTTTATAACTCCTTGGCAATATAAGTAGCCAAACGACCCAATAAATGGCCCTTACCATCAATCACGATTTCTTTCTCAAACATTAAATTTTAAATAAATTTTCAAATCATTTTTCATCTATACCATTTTTTTATTATGTGCCTATATTTAATATCATCAAAAAATAGTTATATATATTTATATATTCTTCATATTTGACTAAGATATTTTTACTTATTCTTTTTAGAACATAATATATTATAATTAAAATAAATAAAATTATCAGATAATTTGAGTGGAATTAGTACTACCAGTCATACCATGATCATTATATTCATAATCCTTGAACATATCTTGAATTGAATCTCTTCTCAATGCACTAGCATTTTCTTATATCAATGCATCCTAAGAATCATGATCTGATGAAATCTATCTTTTAAAATCTTAATCTTCTGAATAAGCGAACTCAGCAAAAGGAGAAGGCATAGTCTTATCAATTAGACTTTACCAATTCATATTCTAAAACCAAGGATGTTTCATTATAGATTAAACTCCATCAAACCCTAGTCTATTTTATTACTTTCTTTGTAATAACTACTTATTAAGTTATTAATTTTACTTAATTACATATATCAGCACTTTCACTACTCCAACCATCCTATTTTCTAATACTAACTTATTTTGTTAACATCATTTCTTTTATTTCCTTACGAGATCTACCAACATAAGGTCTTCTTCCCAACATAAACTCATGTATCATAACTCCCAAAGCAAAATGATCTACTCCTATGCCATGATTCTGTCTACACATCACTTCTGGAGCTATCTGACTTAAAATAATTACTAACCCATATATCCAGGAGTTCCACTTGTTTCCTAACTATTCTCTGCCTTTAAAATCCTTGCTATACCAAAATCTGTCAATCTTGGATATCCTTTCTTATCAAAAACCACATTCTCAGGTTTTAAATCTCTGTGTATGATATTATTGCTTTGTAAGTACTCTAAACTTAATAATAAACAAGCTATCACAAATTCTAAATTCTAATAAATTCATTACTAGTTTGCCATTCTGTAAATCGACGATTTACTCCTATATGATATCTTAAATCTCCTCCTGTTAATAAATCCATCACTAAATATAAGTGATCCCTATCTTAAAAAGCAAAATGAATATTTGCAATGAAAGAATGTCTTAATTTACTCAAGAGAATTCTTTCATTTATTACAGAATGGACGGACTTTTTTGATAAGATTCTCAATTAACGTATTAAAATACCTAGCTTTGCTCATCTCTTTCATTGCATACTACTTCCGACTTTTACATAATTCAACTCTCCATACCTTTCCAAATCCTCCTTTTCCAAGAACAAACAGGAATTTAAAACTACCTTTGTTTAGATCTTCTCTAATTAAGGATTGCTAATGAAACAATTTCTCAGGTGTTTAGATAGATTATTTTTTATTTCCAGTCTCATTAAGCTTTCTCTTCAAAGCTTTTTACTAAATAAGTTACATAAACTCACTAATATTTATTCATTGAAGATCTACATCTAAATTTAATATTTTGGACTTTGAGGTACTGAAGGTACTTATGGAGGACTTACACTTAACATTCTTTATTCTGCTCTGCTCATATTTCGAGTCCTCCATTAAGGAGATACAGGAGGCGAGACAGGAATTGGAACCTGTAATCCACTAGAAATTTTAAATGAAGGTAATTTAGATGGTCTTTATTATCTTTAACGTGTGCTCACAGGACTTTTAAATAATGATTAGTAATTGTGAGGTTCAATGAAGTTTTGATGAATTGGGAGCATTTCCTTAATATTTCTGCGAGGTCCTAAATTCATATTATAAATAAAATAAATGAAAATATAGGGGAAATTGTTCGTAATTAAATGCAAATGAATTTTTTGAATGGGCAAAAAAGTTCAACAAAAAAGTATAAAATTGAGCAATAATAATAATATTAAATTTATTAGAAAATGGACTTTACTGCTGCTAATCGATCTCAACTAAATACAAGCAAAACAAAATAAATGTATACTTTTTCGAAGGCCAAACGATGGGTAGATCCAAAAGATCAAGTGTATAAATAAATTAATAGATTGAAAAGATGCCCTCCAATCTATAAATTGCCAACAACTTTGAGTTAGAGGGGAGCTGGAATAGGATATGGAAAGAAAACAAGTATAACCCAAGAAACAATATCACCAGCACCTAACTCTTATTACATTTCAATTGCTAAAGAACATGGACAAACTATGGGATTAGGCAGAGATGTAACTTTCTAAAATATTAGTTTTCAAGCGTGCTAATAAATTCGATAGCATCTTCTTAGGTCTATTCTAAAAAACGCCTGGTCCAGGATCATACAATTTTAGATAAACTTAATCTCCAATTCGTTATAGCATTAGACAACGATTAAAGATCAGTAAAAGCAAAGATTCATAACCTGGACCGTATTCCTATGAACCTATTCTAGAGGCGAATATAATTTACCATGCAGCATTAACAGCCGAGGAAGATATGCCCTTAGCTAATACAGAAAGTAATTTTGAATGGCAATGTCAACTCATAGTTCTGGAGCTGCTATTCTTTCACCTGCTAGAGAACATTCAGATGGAAAACTAAGAAATAGTACTCCAGGACCAGGAACATATAGAGAGATTGATAATCTTGGACCATTAGGCACATACTATTGTTCCAAATACTCTGCAAGCAAATGTAATAAATTTCCAAAAGCTTAACGTCTACTTTCAGAACATAGAAATAGAGATGGATCTCCTGGGCCTGGTTAATATAAATTGCCATCAGATTTCGGATATTGATATTATTTAATATTTCTTATTTAGTTTAACTATAATATTTTATTCATTTAATAATTTGAAAATGCAATTCCAAACGATAAAAAAAGAATTAAATGTTAAGCAAACTCCTAAGCATGAAAGTTGTATTGCTAAAATATTCAATTACAATCCTTCTTTAAAAAAATTCATTATAAAGAAGGATGATGAATTAAAATAAGATCAACCATTATGTAATTAGGTATTTATAGGTGAGTTATTATTTGATTGCTAAATCCCTTGAGTCAAAGAAACTACATGAATCCATTGCTCTAAAGTCGACAATAACTAAACAAGCAAATAAAAAAAATGATATAACTTTCAAATTAGAATTTGATAAGAATGCCAATCTACAAACACAAAGAAAAAGTTAAGATACTTTAAATGTTGACAAAAAGACTAACAATTTTGCTATAATTTAAAATATGTTTGAATTAGAAACCAAAAACCTAGAAATCTATATGCAAGCATAAGAAAAGAATATTTAAATTCAATAATTGAAATCTCAATTAGAATAATAAAAGATTAAGCAAGATTAATTAGTCAGGTAGTAAAATTAAGAAAGAGAAGAATTACTCTAAAAGTAATTAGTTTATTAATCTGAATAGAATTCATTAATTAGAAAATTAATGCGAGTAGCAGAGTAAATATATAAATTAAATTCCTTTGATGTAAGTAGAGGCTTAAGAATGGAAAGATCGCTTTCTCTATTTGAACAAGTTATTTCATTAATCTTAAGAAGTACTATTCAGAATTGAGGCTGAATAGTAAAGTACTTAAAAAAGAAACTTTAAGGATCATCAGATCTGAATAGGAAATATAATTAAGAAATAAATGAATATATTATTAATAATACATTCATTCACATTCTAGTAGGGTCTTTATTTTTAAATTGTCTTATTCACTTAATGCACTAACATATTCTGATTATCTTCCAGGAGAAATCATACATTATTAATGTTTAAGTTAGCCTATTTAAACTTATTATAATTGAATTTGCAATTTCAATTTTTAATTTTCTTAAAAAAATTTTTCGTATTCTTTTTCAATTGTTTAATATTTTTTCTATATTAATAATATAATTAAATACATTAGAATCTTTCAATTGTTTAATTTCTTTCTATAAATGCATAATTTATAAATCTTTGTCAAGAAGCTGTTTTTAATAAACTATTGATGGTTCTGTGATAATCAAAAAGAATATACTTTATTTGGAAGATCTCTCATCTTCTTAGCTTTCTCCAGTAGTAGTCTTTGTCTAGTTAGATTTTTCATATAATTGTTCTTTAAGATAAGATGAAAATTTGTTAGAATTAAATTGTGAATCTGGAGTTTGCTTTGATGAATATATCTTGAGTGCTTCTTAAATAGGAATATTTTAACCCTATATTAGAAATATAAAACTTTCCTATGTATGTATTCTTGCTTTTGATTCTGAGTATTGTATAATTTTTGGATAGAGATGACTGGTTGTTAAAATTTTTGTTGGTGAATTGGAATATCCATCAAATTAATAGCTTTATCTCTAATTATGTGTAATAACAACATGTGTAGCAGGAGATTGTTTTCTGGAATCATATTATTTAAACAAAACAGACGCTGACTAACGATGATTGAAGTTCTAAAATATAAATGAATGATTTGACTTATAAAGGAATCATTAGTTTTGCTGTTTAGATGGGAAAATGATTAAATATTAAAATAAAAATATTCACATAATTATTACATTAAGCATCCTAAACAAATAAGACTAATAAATTTCTTATTTTTATTGACATCTTTTAAGTTGTTATATTAGAATAAGTTTGTATAATAATCCTATGTAATTGTTCCCTTCTAAGTATTAAATTCAATAGTCTATTTTTTTCTAATATATTCTCAGTCTACAATAGATTTACCTCCCCATTTAAGTTGAAACTTATTTTATTGATAAAATTTCCATTAAAATATATTGGTTCTTACATAATTTGAGTAATCATTAACATCTATATTGAAAAACTAATCATATGTAAAACAAACATTCAAATAATATATTACATATCTCGAAATATAACATTGAAGAAAAAAGTTATTAAGATAAATTTTAAGATTGTTCTTTAATTGTTCAAAGATATGCATTGTTGATTTTTGATTGAATTAAGAAAATTGCTTTATCAATCCATCATTATATAAATTCCCTTTTAATAGTCTCAAAAGATGAAATTATACGTTCCAATGCTTAGTTATATAATAACTCTATTGTATTTGATCCAATTATAATTTATATAATAAAATAAGAATAATAATTAACGTAGGCTTCTTTAATAATATATTCCGTTTTTGTTAATCTATAATATATTTTCTTAAAAATGAGATTAGTTATCTTATTTTGTATAATTGGATTTGTGGTCTGCGATTTACCTGTCCATTGTTTGAAGCATTAGGTTACAGGAAAATGGAGACTATATTTGGAAAAACCAACATAAAAGGGTGTAGGATTATTGCCTTGTGGTCATGAAGTTCCTGATAGAGCTAAGACATCATATATGGCCTATTCTAGCAATTTCTAACCTTCATAAGATTTTGAAGTTACCTTGGGTGATGATTATAAAGTTAAATCCAGTTAAAAATCAGGAGAATGGACTATGGTATATGATGAAGGTTTTGAAATCAAATTAGGGAATATGAAATATTTTGCATTCTCTAAATATGAACCTAAAGGTAGAGAAGGAGTTTCATATTGTGATTAAACTCTTGTTGGTTGGTACACAAACCTTGATACTGAAGAGAAAGGATGTTATAGAGCTGAAAAAACTGAAAGAGTTGAATCATCTGAATCTATAAAAACAGTAAGCATAGTGTAACCAGAATATATGGATGATGATGATTTGAAATCCTTGTCATTTTTATAGGTTTAAGAAAAAACACCTGAAGTGAATCATGAAGATGTTGTTAATAAATTAAATCAAAAGGAAGGAACCTGGAAAGCTAAAGTCTATGATCATATGAAAGGAAAAAGCTTTGCAGAAGTCGCTAAGTCTTTAGGAAAGAAGAATGGATTCAGAAAAGATAAATCGTATAAATAGTAGGATTCTACAGGAACAAATAAAGCATTCATTTAAACAGCTGACTATTCAGAATTACCAAAATCATTTAATTGGAAGGAGTAATTTAATTATATAATAAAAATAGAAAACTTTCACCTCCAAGATAATAAGGATAATGTGGATCTTGTTATGCAATTGCAACAATGTCAATGTTATCAGCAAGATTAAAAATATAAGGAGAAAATGTTGATTTGTCTCCTTAATGGTCTTTGAATTGCAATTATTTCAACTAAGGATGTGATGGTGGATATCCTTATTTAGTGAACAAATTCGCTGAAGAATAAGTTTTAGTTTCTGAATCAGCTGAACCATACAAAGGATTTGATGGATCGTGTAATTTCTAAAAAGCTAAATCATAATCAAAAGTTTATAAGACTAAGTTAATTATTAATAATAATGTCATCTAGAAATTATAAATATTTGGGGGGTTCGTATGGTAGAGTTTCAGAATAAGTTATTATGATGGAACTTATGAAAAATGGTCCAGTTGTATTGAGTTTTGAACCATCTTACGACTTCATGTATTATGAAAATGGTATTTATCATTCCAAAGCCGAAACAAATGACTATGCTGAATGGGTATTTACAATAATAATTATAAATTAGGAAAAAGTAGATCATTCAGTTTTGTGTTATGGTTGGGGAGAAGAAGAAGGAGTTAAGTTTTGGATGTTATAAAATAGTTGGGGAGACTAATGGGGAGAAGGAGGAAACTTTAGAATGAAAAGAGGAGCTGATGAATCAGCTATTGAAAGCATGGCTGAAGCATCCGATCCATATGTTGTTAATTAGAATTCAAGTACAAGTTTTTCAGAAACTAAATCAAATGAATCAGATTTCGATTATGAAGATGATGATAATATCTTTTCTTTCAATTAGATTAGATAAAACTTAAAATGAAATTTTATCAACATTAATCATCATTACAATAATTTATGAATAATTAATCATTATTAACTCATAAAAATACATTCTTTCTTCTATTGTATGTAATTAGATCTGAAGATGTTTTAGTTGAATGGATTTTTCTCATAATTAATGCTGGATGCAAATAATATCTCTAAAACTCATTTATAATTCTTAATTTCGCTTTGTCGATTTTTATTTTAATATTGTTGAAATTGAATTTAGGATTGTAATGTATGAAATTTTTGGGAGTGTCAAATTCATAATTTTAACAAAAATCATAATCTGAATTTGATCTTATCATATCCTCTAAATTAATCAATAATTAAGGATCCGTTCCTACTAATTATTTAAGATGATCATAACGTTATTATAACTGCTTTAATTAAGATTATCGACTAAAATAATTTTAATCATGTCTAAATTTCTTTAACACAATCATTAAAAATTATGGATAATATCTATCAATAAATGTAATTTTCTTCACCAAATGTTTAAATTTAGATTTTAATTTTTACTTAGTCTCTTCACTATTTTTTTATCTATTCTTTATATTATTATATGATTCCAAACTATTAACTTTAGCTTCATCTTCAACAGCATAAGGAGTATCATACATTTTTACAATATTTTGATTTTCTTATTACACAATAAAAGCTGTCTTGATTAAAGATTATTGCAACACTTACTTTGAAGGATACCTAGCTCTTTTCTTTTCCTGTCGTGGTATTAATTTTCTTTGTTAAGCAGTAGAAATTGTATGTTTTTTTATTATTTTCTCTCTATCAGGTACATAATGAACAACTGGACATTCATGTGAATAATGATTACAACTTTAGCAAGCATAACATTTTCTTGGGAAAATTGTAGTTTCATTTCCGTTGAATAATAGATAATCCTTAATTTAGCAATAGATTTCATAATCAATTGGGAAATCTTTTAAGGTTTTTTTGAATTTTCTATGGGATAATGTCATAATCAAACAAAAACCTTAGCTTTTATAGGTTTCTGGTTCTGATTTACCTGATATGAATGGAATGAGACCAATAGTTTAGCCTGCATGGAAAGATTTTAATTTTAAATTACATTATGAATCTCCATAGATGTCTATAATTCCTGATTCAATATAAACTAATTCTTTTTTATCTCCAACAACAGTTTCTGGAGCAAGAATCTTAGTTTTTAATGATTTAATCAACTCCCTTTTGAATGCTGGTGTAAAACGATATCTAAATAAAGCACATTAGTTTAATATAACAGAATTTGACTCTTAAACCATTCTCTCCCTTAAATTTTCAGATAGTTGTTTAATCATCTAATCAGCTTCTTCTTGATCTTTTTCCTTGTTTAACTGCCAATAATAGTTCAAATATTAACGTATTTCATTTTATAATTAAAATGGAATTCTTTTCTTTTGCATGTATGAATTAATGATTCTCAATTTACGTTTTTTATCTTGTCCATATTCACTTATTTAAGAAATGACTGCTCCCACAGTATTGATGCTGTAAGGTAATTGTAAACTTGCCATAATAATAAACAAACAACAGACAATCCTTTCCAAATTGCTTTATGGTAGAACATCTCCATATCCAATAGTAAACATAGTAACAGTGGAATAGTAAACTGATGACAAATATTAAATTTCCCAATCTTTATCCACCAAGTCTTCTAGCCAACTAACTCCATAATTATTATGACTGTAGTCACCAACCTATAAATGAATAATTGTTTTACCCAAAACCAAAAGCATGAAAACATGTGTATAATGAAAAATAAAACAGCTATCAATTTGATAAGTTCAATAATGGATGAGGCTTTCTTACTAAGATTGAGTCCTTCTTCATAATATTCTAAACATTCTTATATTGTGCTATAATGAACTAAAAACGTAACTAAGGTTAAATAAATCTTATAATCTTTGATTTATTAAGTTATGAGTGGATCTTGCGTTAGTATTTAATAGACCAGTAACTAAATAGTTGAAGTCCATTCTAAACCAAAACATTTTAAAAAATTATGATATACGATTTATTTTCTATCAGTTACTAATTATCCTTATTTATAGAATGCAGTATTTAAGCCAACTATTAAATCGCCCAATAGAACCATTTAAAATATAAAAGAAGTCAAATTATACATGTCGAACATAAATGAATATTTACTCCAGGCAATATCCAAGGGTATTAAAAATAAAAAATATAATCTTGAGACTAAAGAGGCTGAATCCCATATCAATTTTATAGGAGATTCAGGTTAAAAGAGCTCGATTCGTTTCAGAAATTGAATTAGCATGTTTAAGTATTTTGATAGAAACTGTTTGATCTTCTCAAAAAACTTTAATTCCAACTACAACGAAAAGTTTTTATGCATTAACCTAATATTAAAGGTAGAAGAATTTCTATAAGAGGTTTTATCTCCAACACATTATAATTATTCTTCAGGAATAATACCAAATCTATGAGATTATGACTTAAGATTATGGCAAAATTATCTAACTTAGTTGTTTTTGCGTTCTGTTTTCTGGGATAGCATTTTTTAGTACATCATGACTGATTCACCTCCTGAAGATTAAACTTATATGTTTTATCGAAAAGGCACGCTTTCGGCTTGATTCCCATCAGTCAAGAGCTTGACTCCCATATTACCAGTCAGCATTTTTTCTTACATATTAAATAAAATTATTCAAATCAAAATCACATTTTTCCTTCTTCTATAATTAATGATATTGCGTATCTAAGGTTTACATCCAAATCTTTATATTATTTCCCCTGGATATAAAAAGTAAGGCATGAATTTCATAATTAATCCAATCTTCAATTTGGTCTGTAGACTAGGAATCCTTGACAAATTATTCTTGCTGTTGTAAAATTGATATTCGTGATTGATTTCAAAATCATTTAAACTTTACTTTTAATTCAATCTATCAATCAAATCTTAAATCTCCATTATCTCCTTATTGAAAGTCCTCTCATTTCTTTTAGCCAATTTCAATCTGTCAATCAACTAGGACATAAACTATTCTCTTATTTAAGAAGTCTTTTTAATATTTGTTTTAGGAAGAATTCTAAATCTATTAATACAAATAATTTTTTTGACAATGCTTACAAATCTGTGTTTGTATTCAGATATAATATCTTTCTCATTATAAAAAGAAACACTTCTGCTCTTTCTAATCTATCTCTTAATCTCCTCTAAATCATAATATAATTTTAATCTTTCAAATCTTTGAGACTATATTTTCCAAGCTGCTTTTGTTAAATCCATTAAATTTCCTTTGCAATTGTTTTACCTAAATTTTATTCTCTATCTATTAATTTGTCTCTCCTATCCTTAAGAATTTATGTATTTTTTTAATATCTACTCTCTATCAGGCACAAAATGAATTAAAGGACATTCAATCAATTTATGTTGATTCGAATCACATGAAAAACAATTTATAGGATGCAATTGTTTCCCAGGATTGAATGTTAAATAATCCCTCATCTAACAAAATATTTCAAAATCTTATGGACATTCTTATAAACATTTCAAAAAATCATCTCGACTCAACAACATCACTTTGGTGAATGTCAAGCATTTATATCTCTCTGGAGCATTCTTCCCTGTTATAAAACTATTTATCCCCAAGGAATGACCCTTTGTCTATCTTCCCACTGGAAATTACTTATTTATTTCCAAATGTATCTCTATTTCCCCCTCATCAATAAAACATAAATAAATCTAATCATTATCTATAAAACATTCCGGTGGATAAATAACACTTTTCACTTTCTTCACCAACAATTATTTCAAAGTCTGACTAAATCTATTCTTAAATAATGGACAATCATTTAACATTGATTAATATGCCTCTCCCATCAATCTCTCCTTTAAACATTCCGACAATTAATTTATTATCTTTTTCTAATCTTCGTTATCCTATTAATTTTAAGTTTACCAATAGTAATTCAAATATTGTCTTATCTCCATCTACAAATTAAATGAAATCTTTCTCTTCTCCATATAAGCATTTATTATACTTAATTTCTTCATCGTCTCCTCTCCATAAGCTGTTATCTCTTCTATGAATTTTCCCACCGTGTTTATAGAATATGGCAATTAAATACTCGTAATCATAATAAATAATATTGAAGTTGTCTTCTCCAGATTTGAAACTGGAGCTACATCTCCATACCCTACCGTAAACATTGTCACAGTCGAAAAATAAAATGCTTCCAAATATTAAAAGTTCCAATCCAAATCTTATACCTAAGAAATACTCACCCAACTATTTCCTCCACTTTATAAACTATAAGACCCTATCTAAAATATTCAAAATTATACCCAAAACCAAAAACATGCAAATATATGTAAGAAGTAAAACAAAAACATTATAAATTTTCCCAGTTATATCATTGATGACAATTTCTTATTAACATTTAAACTCTACTCAAAGTGTTTAACTGTCTATCTTACTCTACTTCCATGAATAAGAAATAATATTAATGATAAATGTATAATATTTTCTGAAGGGTCTATTTTAATTCGATATTCAAATTATAAAAAACTGTAGATTATCAATATGAATGTTGATATCCACTCCATACTATAGTTTCGTAAAATACTATTTTTAAAAATACGTATTCTTGAATTCACAATTTAACCACATTCATAATATGCTGTATTAAATTCAAGTATTTAATCAACTGCCACAAGTATTAACATTATGTAAGTTATTGGCTGAAACAACTAAAATATAAACTCTTACTCAATCCAAGCCATGTCTAAAGGTATTAAATAAAGAAAATAAAGTCTTGCAACTATTGTGACAACATCCCAAATGCTTTTGTATTATGAATCAGGTTGAAATAAGGGCAGCCTATTTATTAAATTTGTCAAAATTTCTATTAATTTTTAGAAACATATTATTTTCTCTATTGTTCTTAATGCAAGTGATTAATTTTTTTTTCTGTCATAAGTAGCTAAATCATCAATCAAAGAAAAGTGATAATTTGTTAATTTTGAATAATGGTTTTGAATGGATCGAAGATTTTTTATAAACTTTGTTACATATTCATGTCTTTTTTTAATTTTAAGTCCTCTTTTTTATTCTTGATTTGCACTAATTGATTCTATATACTAAAGGTTTTTATGTAAATTCTTTAAATATATACTTGTCTCCGTATTTTATCTATTAATTAGTGTTCTTCGAGATTTGAATGGTGATGATTCAGAATTTTCAGTGAGCTTATTTTCTAAATCAATATTTTTAATTGAATTCATATTAATAATAATAATTTAATAAACAGAGGTTTAATTTATCTAAATTTATATAAACTTTAGTCAAGATTATAAGAAGTACAATAATATAAATACTTTAATATTAATAATGTTTTTCAAGGTTTTTTTATTGACGAATGTTATTACATTATGAAAGCCAGAGAAATTCTATTATTCCTTCTAAATAACTATTTCTTCTTTGTCTCTCCCACATAATCGGTGTGCCTCTATTTGTATACATATTTTTAAATGTATAAATAGGGATAAAATAGATACTTAATAAATTACTAAGTTTTCTGCTACAATATTATTTGCATCTCATTAGTACTTGATAGCATCGCTATTTTAGTCCTACTCAACACTTAAAATAGATTTTCTTTAGGTTTAAAGTATTTATAAGATTTTTATGCATCCAAAAGTATATCAAACTCAGTTTATAAGAGCATTTATAGTTTGAGTTCAAAGAATTCTAATTCATTAATAGTTTTATTCGAGTAAATATGCTTAATATGTTGTATCTTGCTTTTTCTATATTAAATAATTTTAAGATGTTCTCGATATAGAGAAAGCAACTTTTATTATGAATCTTCCACCTACTTTTCAACAAAATCATTGATGAGATTAACCTTTTTAACAATAGATCTAAACTTCTCTTTAGTTTCCTTCTATTTTTTATTAAATTACATAATATCTCCAATATCCTACAATGTTTATTTTTTTCTTAGTAACTATTTTTTCTAAGGATTCGGAGGCTTTAAGATTTCATCCCTAAATTCAAATACTTAGACCTTTTTTTCCTCAGGATTATGCTTAAAATCTGATAATTCGTCGGAACTATTAAACAATTAGACTTTGGGAGTAATTTATTTTTCTTCATCAAATTCTTCATATATATATGTTAATTATTGATTATCCGATTGAACCTACTTGGCTACATCATTTAGAATGGTCTGACCTAAAATAGCTTTAATATAGCATTTTTCTTTTCTATGCTTTTGTTTATTCCTTTATTATTCATGACTGAATTAAGCCGATTTGATAATCTTTTCTCTATCAGGTTTAAAATGAAGTAGCGGACATGAGATGGCCTTATGAGTTTTTGATTTACAAGAAAAACATTCCATAGTAAGTAATTCACTTTCGGAATTAAAAGTTAATTCTTCAAAGAAAGTATAAAATATCTCATAATCTTAAGGATAATCCTTTATTACTTCTAAAAAGTCTTTTCTCGATATTATCAACAATTTAGTGAAACCAATAGTTTTATATTTTTCAACGCTTGGATTACCAGTGATGAAACTAACAAATCCGAAACTTTCTCCTTCCTTCAATTTATATACTCTTGATAATTCACTTAATTATTCATTTTCAATAAAAACTTCAATCTAACCTTACTCTATAAAAAATATTGATAAGCTATTTTCATCTTGCGATTATTTTGTGTAATCAAGAACATTTTCTGGAGAAATAGTTATTGAATTAATTTTGCTAACTAAATCTTTTTTAAAATTCAATGAAAAGTTTTCCTTAAAAAAAGGACTATTATAAAGAATTCTAGAATTAGCTTCAAAAATTAATCTCTATTTCAATCTACTTGATAATTCATCAATAATTTCTTTTTCCTCATTTGATTCCTCATTCCTTTTCATCGTCCAAAAGTAATTTAAATATTCTCTAATCTAAAATTATAATTCGTAGCTGATGTTTTTTTATTACATATAATTGTTGATTATATTAAACTTTCTTTTCTTCTCCTCTTTAAACCCACTTATTTATTCAATGATTGAACTCACTGTACTCACACTATATGATAGTTATACACTACAAACAGACATAAAAATGACTGAAACTACCATTTCAGGATTTGTCTAAGGAGTTATATCACCATATCCTACTGTAAACATAGTAACAGTCGAATAATAAAATGAATACAAATATTAATCACCAAAAGATTTATCTAACACTGATTTAGCCTATAACCAACTACTACCTATATAAGTTTCACTATATAGTCCAACCCAAAACCACAAACATGCAAATACATGTAAAACAAAAAATAGTAGAACAAATAGTTTTGAAAGCTCTACCAAAGATGCAGCTTCCCTTGATAAATTTAATGCATCTTCTAATTATTATCTAAGTTAACTAATATTGTTATATTGAACAAATTAGAGAAAAAGAAATACATAATAAGGATTTTCAAAAACATTAAATCCGTAATTATGTTGATTAGAAATATTATAAAATACAATTAGTAAGATGTTGGCAATTACTTCAAATCCATAAGCCTTACCTATCTAATGCTTTAAAATACTCATCCTATCTGTCACCAATTGGCCTTAATGATAATATGATTAAAATAAGCTGACAAAAAAGTCGATTATTAAAAGCGTAATGCATATTACAGTTGGAACTTCCAAAGTTTAAAACAATAATTAAATTGATGGCCAAGCTAAATCTATAGGGATAGTAAAAAGCAAATAAAATCGACAGATAAATAAAATACTATCCCAAACTACTTTAATCTTTGAATCAGGCTTAATTAATGGAATTTTGTGGATAAGCCTATAAAATCTTTACACTTAACTTCCAATAAATATTTTTGTTCTTTACATTAAGAGTTATCTTCTTCTAAAATTATTATAGTTATAAAATTTACTGTTGATTTCCCAAGTGAGCTTAGGTATTTTCTTATAAACTTTAAATCAATGGCTTTATTGTAATTGCATATTTTCTAAATCCAACATCATCAAGTGAAGATGCTTTATCATTAATCACTTATAAATGGTATTTAGTGATCTTGGATATCAATCTTCTTTTGGCAAGAATTTAATGGATAAATTATCTTATATGAAAGAGCTATACTAATTTTGCAAAACCTTTTTTAGCTTCTGAAGTTTTTTAAATTTCTTCTACTTTCTATTTTTCTTAAGCATGATGTTCAATTAAAACTTAAGGAATTTCAAAAACTTTGTTTGAATCATTCTGGCTTTCACTAGAATCACTAACACTTATACTGACATTTGGAACTTCTTATTCAACCTGAAAAGCCTACATAAATTATTGATCTTCTTCTATAGGCTCTTCAGTACAAAGAATAGGTCTATTTTTTAACATAATTTATGTTATATTATTGCAAATTATATTTCTTTATTCTTTTTTTATCAACATATTATAAATTAACTGAATTTTATATATGCAGCTCATTCTGTAAAAGTTGGTACTAAAGGATCAAATCCAAGTTCTTCAACAGGTATTACAAACTCAGCTAATTTACCATCATAAGCTTTAACCATATGAGAATGAGCCTTTCTTATTTGAGTTAGTTATTATTGTAATTCTGCAATTTAGCTCGATTTCTAAACATCAATTTCTTAATATTATCTTGTTATTACATCTATAAAAATATATAAAATTAATAAGTTACTGATAGTATTTTAATCAACAGATATTCCTTATAAAACTTGATTCCACTATAATTCTTTAATTTCAAGTTCATCTTATATAGCAGCTGTTTTCTTTTCCAAAATCAAATTCTAAAATAATACAAAGCAATTTTTACTTGTAATCCAGTTTTTTATTAAATTGATTAGATAGTTTAATTGAATTTATCTTCTAATGATTTCTTTTCTCTCTCCATATATTGAAAATGTTATAATTTAACTTCATATTCATATTCTAAATTTCTAAATTTTTTCTCAAGCTCATCAATTTTTAATTTCAATTATTCCTTCTACTAAACCACTTGAGCTTATTCTTCTTTCTCTTTAATTAAAAATTTTATCTCTTCTTTGATAGCTTTAAGTGGCTCATTTAAATTTTTAGACTCATTCTCTATCGATTACAATAGTTTCTTATCTTTTTCTTCCTTTTTTTAATGATCTGTTATCTCATTTTTTAAACTTTTAATCATATCCAAATTAGTAGCAGTAATATCAGAATAATAATTCTTAATTTCTGTATATTTTTTTGAATGTTCTTTTGTTAATTATTAAATTCTTAAATCCTTTTTTTCTTGTAGCACTTTAATTTAATTATTTCTTGCTTCTTCCATTTCTCTTCTTAATTTTTCCATTTTTAAATGATACTTTTCTTTCAAATCATTAGCCTATCTTTCAAAATTTTATCTCAATTATGTAGCTTGACGATCATATTCTGTTTTAAGTGCAAACATATAATCATTTTAAGCCAAATCAGCTTCTTTTTGTTATACTTTCAATGATCTAATGTCAGTCTTTAATTCTCTATCTTTCATTCTGTGATCATCCTCAAGTTACTTTAAAGTGACTTCTACATCTTTTCGTAAATCACTTTGCTAATCTTAATTTTAAAATAAAAGATGTTTAATTCTAATATATATATATATATAATATGTTACTTTTATTTATAAAGATTTAATTGCATAAAATGATTCTCCTTTAAATCTTATATTTCTCTTTCCTTATTTATAAAATCACTTTTTTTATCATCTAATTCTTTTTTTGCTATAATCCAGTTGTAATTTATCTTTTCTCTTTCCTATTGATATTAAGAAAGTAATTTCTCCTCAGAATCTATATCTGTTTTAAGTAATCTAATTTCTTCTCTCATTTATTTCTAGAGAAGTTTCAAAATTATATTACCTTGTATGCCTCATTTTCAACATCGTTAACTTATTTAGCCTTATTTTATGCCTCCAATTCAGCTTCTATTTAAAATAAATAAAAGATGCTTACTTGATAACTATGGCTTCGCATCTGTTGGCTTAGGTTTATTCTTACTCATCTAAATAAATATTAATATTTATAATTTAAATGCTCAATTAAGATTATGATAATATTTGCAATCAAAACACCAATTTCATATTTCACTTATTAAATAACATTTATTTATACATAGATAATATATATGATCAAACAAGCAATGTAGCATTTATACATCCATCCAATTCAGGATTATTTGTTACTTAAGCATATTTACTCCAAATAACCTTACCAGTTTGAGTTACTAAACCTAATTCACTGACATTAACTTCAACAACTGTTCCTTTTGTTATAACACCAAGTGTAGTATATAAAGCAGATTAAGGATTTTTCTTAACTCCCAATAAAGGTAAACTAAAAGTGGTTTTTAATTCAGGATGAGTCACATTTGCCTTCTTAAAACGAAGTCCTGTAGGCCTAATGTATCTCTCGAATTTTGGAGGTTTACGAGTGAATGTCTCAGGAACAAAACATACTTTATTTATTCTTCTTTTCCAAGACTTTTATTTTCGCTTACCACTTTCAATAACTTAAAACATTTCTCCTTCTGACATCTATTTTACTTTTGCTATAGGAACATCCCATTTACCTGCCTTCTCTTGTCTAAATTATATTAATTAAATTTATTATTACCTTTTTTATTTAAGCATATTTGTTAATACTTTTGATTATTATTATTATTCTCTATCTAATAAATAAGTTGGCACTGCTCCATCTTTTACATCCTCTACATTTACTTCTATGTCCTTCTCTTCATGAGCTAACATTTATTTCTTCATAAGAGCTTTCTCCTTAAATCTTTCCTTGTTAAACATTTTAGCCTATAACATATATTCATTTCATTACTTTGAGACCCTTAAGATTTTATGCTTTCTCTGCCAATTCATGAGGTTGTCTGGCTGCCTTTTTTCTTGCTCTTTCCTCTGTATCAAGTCTTTTTCCAAATCTTTTTTAATGAAGCTCAATATAATCGTGTTGTGGCATTATAAATCACAATTTTTTATATTTAAAATTTATTAAATTTCTATTCACATTCATGTTTTTATATAAACATTTTTTTTTTAATCAATTTTCATACTACTTGAATATCATCACAATAACATATAACAAAAATCAAAAGCAAAATTCATAAAAAATATATTTAATACTCTTATACTTCATTTTAACATTAATTTCATAATCATTTTTTTCACTCCTTTCTTTGTATTTATTATTTCCTCTTCTACTACTTTTAATTTAGTAAGATGCTCTTTAAAACCTGCTACTGATCCTCCTACTCCAAAGTAATAACTTTTATTTATCATAATACATTTTCCATCTGGTCTCAAATGTTTTGCAACGAAGTCTTCAACTTTAGAATAATATTCTTCTCTATATATAATTTCTGAAGCCAAAATAATATCAACTTTTTCAAGGTTAAGAGTTTCCCAATCTCCATTCACAAATTTATAATTCTTATTCGTCTCCAGGTTATTCAATTTTAACTAGGGTAATATTGCTTTATCGAACGTATCTTCATTATAATCCTAGAAACAAACACTTTTG
Source organism: Paramecium sexaurelia (assembly GCA_000733375.1). NCBI lineage: Eukaryota > Ciliophora > Oligohymenophorea > Peniculida > Parameciidae > Paramecium > Paramecium sexaurelia. The sequence continues at coordinate 88,133 of JPFM01000120.1, read as the reverse complement.
GCTCCTTATTTTAGTGCTTGAATTCCCAATAATCCTAAACCACATCCCATATCTATCACGTCAAGACCATTTAGTTATTTGGGGTACTATAGGAGATCGAATGTACATTCCCATAACGTCTAGCCACCCTCATAACTTCCTTGAATGACATCCAAGTTATTACAATTTTGATAAACGATATCACAACATTGATTCATTAAATTTTATACTCATCATCAATCATTAGGTAATTCAAGGCATTTCTAAACCAGACTTGATTCAATAACACTCTCGATAGATAATATGCAGCAAAATGTCCTATGCCTATGAAGCATCCTGCTATAGCTGGGTATAAAATCCAATATTTTAAAAACATTAATTTTTTATAAATTATACTTTTTTTCTTTTTCTTTTTTTTGATTGTTTCATTGTTTAAGAGTTTCCAAAGCACAATTAAACCAATAATTCTTAAAATCATAATGTATTAGATGCTATAAAAATCCTATTATTTTTTTATGCCTTTTATTATAATTATTATCAACTGATACTTTGATTCTTAGATTTAGATTCAAAGAGCTATCATTGTTAGAATAATTTGTTTTAATTTATAAGAGAGAATTTCATTAAACTAACTGTTGGTTTTTTGTTGAAGATGCAAGAATTTTCTTGGAAATAAATTTGCGGTTTTATGTTCAAAAAGAATTTTAATGAAATCGACACTTTTTTTGTTTCTTTTAAGTTAAGTCTGCAAATAAATAGAATACAAATACAAGTATGTTAATATATATAAAAAAAAAAGTTTGAAATTTACGAATAAAATGTTTGTAAGTAGCTATCCTGTCTAAAAATAACTAAAATCTGAATAAAAAAAAAGTTTGATAGTAAATAACTAATTTAGTAACCAAGAACTTGAAGGTTTGTAACTGGTAAGAATGTATTAATACATATTTAGAGTCACACTTTATAATCTCCTTTATCCGGCAATTCTCAATGTTTGACTGAAAATTGTTCTTTCACGAAACTATATGAAAAAGTCATTGAAGAACCTCTATTAGATATTAAATATGAATTGATTTTCTCTGATTTAGACAAAACTGAGTATTAAACATAAACTCTTGTTTATACAAATTGTATTAAGCCTAATAGATATTATAGTTTAAGTGTTAAAAAACAATATTCGAAAAATTAGAAGATCCTATAATGGATTAATGATGCCTATAAATGAAATTCAAATTAATAATTAGCGTGATGAGACATACTAACTTAGAATTATTGTAAATTAAATTAAGTATTTAGACTAAAAAATTTATAAATCATAATTTTACAATTAATATTAGAGCACTATGTAATTTTATAGAAAAACTCATATAAGTTGAATTGGCTTTTTCAAGCAGTAATATATTGTAACTTAAATTTAGCTGACATCATTTAATTTATTGATGGATCATTACATATCAATCCAATATCTTTGTTAAGAAGTTAAAGTTAAAAGTAAACATCTTTTGAAGCTTTGAAAGAGGTGTTATAGCAAGTTGATACTTGCTAAAACATTTAAATGATACTTAATATATTTAAAGATTTTGAAAATGAAGATTTAGAAAAACTTAAAAGTTATTAAATGGCTGATAAAGATATTTAAAAGCTGAAATTGTAGTTTATAAATTTACTTTGTAAAAGAATGTAGATTTGAATCATTTTATATCAATTTTGAAATTTTGTTATAAAAAATTTATATGGTAATAAGTAAAAATGATTTATTATTTCTCTTCTTCTATATTACAATAATTATCTATTAAGATATCGAAATTTAAAAATGGATTTTTAAATGATAAAAAAGTATTAAGTCAAATAATATTTAATTTATGTAAGTTGACAATAATGCGGAGGATTAAAAAAAGAATTAAGAAAATCAAGAAGAAACAAAATAAGCTGTGACCATGAAAAGAAGATTAATTGCTTCTTTTGATCTTTTCTAATTTATGCCTGTTCCTAAAACTGAAATGATATCTTCTAGAAGAAGTTTATATGGAAGTCTTTTGATGATAGGTTGTTTTTTAGCATATTTTATTTATACATTTGTTGGTATTTATAAGTGTTGAACTTTAAGCATTCATTACAAATAATAGTCCAACAGTAAATTAATATGAAGAAATATTAGAAGCTTTCAATGTAACTTTACCAGACATTGCTTTTGGATACTTTTTTGGAGATCCGTATATTTTATATTGAAATCATATTTTAGATTTACCAAAACCATAAATGATCCTTCAATCTTCTATTTTGAAATGTTCTAAGTGACAAAATTTCAAGATGTCTCCAAAAAAGATGTTAGAACTTAAATACCGTTAAAAACTTGCAATCCTGATTGGATTCCTGCGTCCAACTTCACAATCCTATGTCCCAGGTAAAAATTCGTTATACATAACCAAGTATGTCCTCAAATATGTCTGGCGCACTCTATTAAACTCCTATTTATACATAACCAAGAATTTAAGTGACATATTGTACTTAAGGAGGCAATTAAACTTGCTTAAGTTAATAAGAAATTGCATAAATTGCAGCTGGGTATATCTAATAAGTCTAATTTAAAAAGTGGAAGAATTTTATTATACATTCGAGACAATTCACCTAATTTTGATCTTACAACTGGTAATTCCGTTGAAAGTGTGCCTTATTCTACTTATCAATACTTTCTAATGCCTGGATTATATCCTAGAACGGAGATTTTCTTTTAAATTGAAAAATATACAATAAATCCAGATTTCTTAAGAAGATGGAAAGAGGATGTTAGAATCTTCTTAAGTACAGAAAAAATCAATAGTTGGATTACGAATGTAAGCGTCTATAATTCATACAATGCATATTAAATCGGATTTCGAACAGAATTGGTATAAAAATTTTATTAATTTTAGACGCAATAAATCTCTGTATTAACTTATAAAACATCCTTTGATATGATTTCAATTGTCGGTGCATTTTGGGGAGTCTTGTATTTTATAATTGTATATATTAGATTCTCTACATTTGCTGCTTATTTTTTAGTATATAATCAAAATACATTTTATAGAGAAAATAAATAATGGGAAGATTTTGGCAAATAAATTGGTGTCAGAAAAACAGCTGATCTATTTAATCTAACAGAAGAAGCTCCTCATTCAAAAGTTAATGATTCTATTGTTTTTGAAATGACTGAAATTCATCAAGAGAATAACCATTCTTAGAATGAATAGAATGGACTTTGATTAATTTAAATTTTTATTTCAATTCAAAGATAATTACATATCTTTTAATTTGAAATATTAACATATTATATTTTTTTTTGTGATTATATCTCCATAACATTAGAATTATTAGCTATTAAAATTTTAATATATTAAAATTTTACAATATAATATTATTATTTTTTATTCTTAACAAGGTTTATGTAATATCTTTAACCTGTTTCTATTAATTATTTGAGTTATTTTTTTCTCTTAATTCAAATATATTGAATAATTATTCCAAGACTTTTGAAATTTTACTTATTTTCTGTTTCTTTTTTATTAATTTTTTTTTTTTTTTTTTCTATTTCTATTTTTATGATTATTAATATTTTTCGATTTATGTTAATCTCCATATTCTAGATGTATTATTTTAATATTTACGAAAGAACATTTGATTTTCATAACTTTTTTCTAACCATCCAAATAGGATTCTGATAAATTTAAAGAATCAAGCAATATTTTTTAATATAAAATTACAAAAATACTGATAATAATTATTTTTTGTAGAGAAGTATCAAATTTTATTTCTAATTAAATATATATGATCTCAAATTTAATAAGTATTTTATTTTGACATATATAATTAAATATTTACATATCATATACTTTAAAAATGAATTCGAAAAATCACTACAATACTCATAAATTAACATTGTCCAAACCTAGTAAGAAATCATAATTTTATTCTGATGATGGAGAAAGCACAACACCTCATTCAATAAATTCCGTCAAACATAGATAAGAATTTTAAACAGATGACTCTGATTGTGGGACTCCAATAACTCCATCGACTAAATCTCCCTAAAAACCATAGCAATCAAAATTCAAACCTTAACCATCTACAATTTAATAACTCTTCACTAATACAGCTAAAAATATATTGCAAAATAAGTAAAATCATTCAGATGCTGAATTAAAAATATAAAAACAACGCGAAGTTTCCGTCAAAAATCATCCTTTTAGACATCTAATCTTTGGAGAATCAGTTTCAGAAACCACACTTAAAAAACATCTCTTATTAACTTAAAGAGGCTTAATATACGCAACCAAATGTTTGAAAGGACCGAGTGATTAATTTATAAAATCTCGCCAAGTAGAAGTTCCAAAAGAAGAAAACAAATCAAAAGTTCTTCTATTAGATTTAGATGAAACTTTAATTCATTGTTGTAGTAGTAAAGAGTAAGCTTAAGTTAACATTAATCAAATATATTTTAATGTAAGACCATATACAAATTACTTTTTAAATAAATTATCGGAAATTTATTCAATTTTCATTTTTACAGCTTCATCACCTTCTTATGCAAGTATCATTATAGATTATTTGGATCCAGGATAAAATAAAATTATTGGAATATTTTCTAGAAATCATTGTATGGAGACTAAAAATGGATTCTTTATTAAAGATTTAAGAACACTTAAAGATATTGATTTAAGTTCAACGCTAATTGTTGATAATTTAGCACATTCTTTTGGTTTGTAAATTGACAATGGAATACCAATTTTAGAGTGGAATTCAGATGAAAAGGATGAAGAATTAAAATATTTAGCAGACTATCTCATAAAAGCTAGTCAAGTTGAAGATGTAAGAATATTCAATAGAGAAAACCTTCGTCTAAGAGATTTAATTAACTACTAATTATGAATAATATGTAAATGATATTTCAATTAAAATCCCCATTATATATTTTAATATTATTTGGATTTAAAACTAAATTTAATTGTATTTTTATTTTTAAAAAGAAACTAAATATAAATCTAAATATTAAATAAATCTTTTTAATAAAGTATGAGTTTATTTCAAATTATTTTCAAAACTTTAAATTCCCCTTCTGATTGTAATTTATTATCACTTTTCTTGATAGCTTAACTTTTGACAAAGTAATCTTATTAATCTTCCACATTTATAAGTAAGATTTCATCATCAAAAGAAGTTAATTAAATAAATTTTTCCTATTTGTATTAGTTATTGAATGGATATTAGTTCTCTATTTATATTTGCACATAAATCTTTATATTAATCATATAATTCAATTTAAAAAATATAAATGATACTCAATAAGGATGATCGTTATTAATTCATATTAAAATTGCATTAATAAAGCTTCTATTATAGGTTTATTATAAGATCAATGTTTAAATGAAACTAAGTTCCATAAAATACTAGAAAATTTTGTCACAAATACTAAAAAAGGAATTTAAAAAAGATCAATTAATTTGGATAAGCAATTGAATTTATTCATTTCTTAGGAATGAAATATTTAATTGATTTGAATATTCTCTCATATGATAGATTAAACAATTGGGTTAATTGACTTTAAATAAACTACATGGAGTTTCATATATTTTATTATTTCATAACCATTAATGATGTGAGAATCAACTAGTTATTATGTTGGAAGAATTGAGAGATATCAATAAAGTTAATGATAAAAAATTCGATCTTAATTAATTATAATATATATTATATTAACGAAGTTCTATATTTGATTTTATAAATTTTTCTTTGATAAGTGAGAAATAATTTCTTTGTTATATATAAATCTTATTTAATTATGAGTGAAAATCCATTTGAGGTCTTAAAAGAAGACATGGAAAATGAAGAAGTTTATTTAAAAGTCAATGCTATGCATAGAGTGAAAGTGGTTGCGACTTTGTTAGGAAGTGATAAAATAAAGTCATAATTAATACCATATTTTGAAAGTAATAGAAATAAATTAAACTAGCTTTATTAAAGAAAGAAGATGATGAAGTATTATTTGCATTAGCTGAAGAGTTGGGAAATATTGCGTAATGATTTTTAATATAAATTAGTTAAATCATCCCTAATTAATCATCTTGTTTATTATCATTACTTGAATAGTTGGCAGGATTTGATGAAACTGTAGTAAGAGAATAAGCTGTAAAATCCATCACTATTGTATGTGGATTTTTGGGAGACAACGATATAGCTAACACAATAATACCAATGGTAAATATTTCTTTTACAATTTTATAGATAATTAGATTAGCTTCAAATGATACTAATTTTACTTGTAGAGTATCAGCAGTTTGTTTGATGTGTCCTTTATACGCTAGAGCTGGCAATTAGAAAGAGAAGATTAGATAGTAATTCAAATTTAAATATTAATTAGAAAATTTACTGAGTTATGCAGTGAAGAAACACCTATGGTAAGAAGAGCTGTAGCAACCAAAATTGGAGAGATTGCTTAATTTATGGATAAAATTCATGTTATTCAAGATTTGATCCCTGTTTTAAAATAACTTTGTTAAGATGAATAAGATCAAGTTAGATTATTATGCATGGAAAGTTTAATGAATATAGCAAAAATTTTGAATAGTGGTGAAAATAAAACAAATATTCTTCCTTTAATAATTTAATCAGCCGAAGATAAATCATGGAGAGTAAGACTAGCACTCTCTAAAATATTTGCAGAAGTAATATAATTAATTAATAAAATTAGTTAGCTGAAGCTGTAGGTAAAGAAATAGCCGATTCCTCACTTATTTAGATATTCTCTAATCTATTAAAAGATACAGAATGTGATGTTAGAGTTGTTGCTGTTAGAAGTTTGGCTAAATTCATCAAGTTTGTGTCACCAGAAAAATTAAATTTAATAGTTCCTCTATTACAACTATTATCGAAAGACCCTTTTTCTTAAGTGAAATGTATACTTTTATTTTTATTTATAGAATACGCGTGTGAAGTCATTGGTTAAATTGCTACACTCTTACCAAAGGAATATAGTCAAAGCAAATTACAACAATACTTAATTGATTTGATGGCAGATGACAATTAAGATGTTAGAAGAAATGCTGCTAAATCAGCAGGACAATTTGCAGCTGCTATTGGTCCAGAGGCTTTGAATTAATTTGTTCCTTTTCTTAAAAAATGTATGGATGACCCTAAATGGAGAGTAAGAAAAGAAACAATGCAAACTATTATTCAATTAGCCTTGTAATATTTTCAATTTAATATTTTTATATAGAACTGTTAAGAATCCTGAAGTCTTTAATAAATAGTTGGAATCAGTTTTTGTAATGTTTTTAAAAGATAGAGCAGCTGAAGTAAGATCTATGGGATTACTTTAATTACCTGCATTAATTGCTACTTACAAATAAGAATGGGCTGTAGGTAATTTCTTGTCCAAATGTGTTGAAACTTTATCTAAAGATGTTGGATCACTCTATAGAATCAATGCACTCTATGCAATCTAATAAATTGCTCTTGTTGTTGATGGTCCAGTTGCTTAAGATAGATTGTGGCCAATTGTATAAAAATGCTTAAAAGATCCTGTTCCCAATATTAAATTTGTTAGTATTAAGGTTGCAAAAACTTTGACAAAGAAAATTGATAACTAATAAACTTTGAATCAAATTAAATAGTAAATTTTACTTTTTATATTTTGTAGAGCAATTAATGAATTAGTGGAAGACCAAGACAGAGATGTTAAATTTTATGCATAAGAAGCATTATAAAATTGAATGTCTAAAATAATATATATATAATTATATACAAAAGAAATTAAAAAAATAATCTTAAATAGCCTCATGATTTTCTTAATTGTTTTATAATATTATATTATAATGTTAATATTTAAACTATCTAGTTCAACTAATTAATGAACTTTAAAATAAGAACTACCAGGATCTTCCAATTATAATCTTTAATTCAATTGATTGGGTTATGTGATTTTTAATTTAAATCTCAAGATCATTCAAATTAATATTGAGTTTAAAAAACAAGAGAAGTAATAACTAAAAATAAATTTTGAAGAGTTTATTATTTTGTTAACTGCTCTACAAAATTATAAAATAAATATAAATTAGAAATGAAAAATATAATAAAAGATAAAGTGAATAATATATAATTAAAATAGATTACTCTAAGTAATCTAATCTATGATATATTTAATTGATTTTCCTAAATTATATATTATTTCTCAATGAGTTGCTGATTGATTGTTTGGTGCTGTAAAAGGTCTTCTTTATTCTAAGAAATCATCAAATTCTCCATCTGCTCTTCTAATTTATTTTTATTTTAAATCTTTACCTATTATTTAGATTTGGTCTTTATTATGCAGCCCTTAATTATCTCATTACATTCATAACAATTTCAGCTGTTCTTTCAATACTCAATTATTTACCTGGACCCAATTTACTCTTTTCTTCTTTTACTAAATCACTTATTTCTTATATTTATAATTACCTGATATGATCAATAACCTAATCTTCTATAGCTTTACTTCCATTCTTTCTTTATTCATAGGCTTCTTATTGATTTGCTAAATATTGATTCCATACTGTGTAAGTAAATAATTAATATGGATGTGAATTGTATGACACTAGTTCAAAGTCTCTATCTATTTAATCAACCATTCTTCTTTCACCTCCATGTTTAATTTAAGTAACTTAACATTCAGCTATATGTGGAACAATAAAAAAAGTTCTCAAACCCATTTGAAATAATTCTTCTAACTCTCTATTTCCAAAGAAATATTGTTTGCAGTGTCTTGAAATCTTTCTGTAAGAATGATATGCTAACTAAATCAAAGATTTCAAAACCTCTTAAAAAGGAATTATGATCATATCGACATCTAATACCAATTGTAAATTCTGAGCTTGAAGGACGAGGAGCATTAAAGTTTTTAGGATGCCAATTATTCTTCCATCCTGCTCTAGTCCAAAAGAATGATTTATTTCTAATTTTATAAACCATAATTATTAATAAAATAATGTTTTATCAATAATTCAAAACTATACTTAGTTCTTTTTCCTTTTCTCAAAACGATTGATCTTATAACAAAATATTAAATTCAGAATTTTAAAAAAAAAATCTTTTTTATCTATTATAATTTTTATCATACAAAGAATATAAATTAATAAAGACTTTTTTTAAACATGGAGATAACCACTCTTATGTTAAACAAAAGTAAAAAATTTCATTTATTTTAAGATTTTTTAAATTAAATAATTTATAAGAATAATATTAAAATATGAATTCTGAAAAAACTTTAAGAAACTGCTTGATCATCAAATATATCATTAAAAAATACATAAAAAGTGCTTGATATCTTTCTAATTTATAAAAATACTAGTTTTTTTGGATATTTTTCTTTATTTATATACTAATTCAGATAGATATTTTTTTTTACATTATTGTTGCTGTTAACTTTCATTTGAATATTTATTTTTTAAGTTAACACAATTAATCTCACTAGACAATGGAGTTCTTATTCAATCTAAACAAAAGGATCATCCACTCAATTAAGTGTTTAAGTATCCGTGGTAAATTTAGAGATGAAAAATTTCCGATCAGTGTAATTTTTTCATCCTGATTAACTTAGAATTCTAAAAGAGAGGAATTTAAACATGAGACGAACTTTTAAGAGTGATTATTACTGTTTTACTAACAAAAAAGGAATATTTCTTAAGTAATTTGAATGAATCAATTTTTCAACAATTTATATCTGAACGAGGATTTTTAAGTGGGAGAAAATGTATTTACTATTTATGATTATTTTTGGAATAGGAGATTTATATATTCAAAGTATTATATTCAAATTACATTAGTAAATTGATTATTTAGAATAAACATTTATTAAAATTTATTTAGAAGATAGGTTTAAAGTTTTTGAATATCGTTTATATTAAATAAACACTTTGTTTTATACCTTTTCATAATGTCTTGAATTTTTACAAATTTAGTTCATTTTCAAGCAACAAAAAAATTATATCTGTAAAATTAACTTTATGCTAAATGTTGTTAATGAATACTAACTTTTTTTTTATTATTTATAATTAAAAGAAGTGATATGCTGAGCTTAGAAAGACTTTGGTTTTAGTTTATAAAAAAAAATAAGGAGTAATTATCTTTTTGTGTTAGAATTTCAAATTGTAAGTATATTAAGTAAGCAATTGAGATGACAATATTACAATATACATATAAACTGGTTCAGTTTAGAAGAGTTTGGGAAATAAATCAGATAGAAATAGATGACAAAAATAACTAATAATTAATAATAAAGTAAAATTTATCCTCAAAATAATTATGAATTTCAAATTAATTTACAATCCTATAGGAAGTCTTGACTTTTTGCATCTTTTTGTATGGTTTAGAGAGTATGTTAAAGAATGTGATTTTATTTTTTTATTTGATCAATCAATAATTAATAAATGATGCAGATAAGCATGACTTGTCCACAATACCAAAAATAGATAAACAGTTTTCATAATTCAGAGAATGAAGATGATCTTTATGATCAATAAAATGAGGATATAGTGAAAATATGTATTAACTTTCAAAAATTCTGTGATACAGTTCAAGAATAAGATTATTAAGATAGTAATTAATCAATTTATCCTAAAATGACATCAAAGAAAATAGAAATAGAGAACTATAAAGCAAATAATCCTCTAAAAGTGAATAATTTATGCTAGGAAAATTAAAAAAGATTACCTTCACTCTATAATCAATAAAACTATAAAAATGATACTCTAAAAATCAAATTAAGGAGAACCAACATCAGTAAGAGAAATAAACCTCACAACACCAAATCGAAAACCCAAAATTTTGAATGAATTTTGATATATACAAATATTTTGTATTATTACTTTGATTTTAAATATCTATTTGTGTAATATATATATAAATTTTTTAACTACATTTTTCAGTTTTTATTTATAAGATTTGATTAAATAGAAAATTATTATATTTTTGATAGAGGCAAGGTTTCCTTTATAACAAGATGGAATTCAAATTAAAATTTAGATATTGATAATAATATATATTATAAATATGAATTATATTGATTAAGGCACAGCTCTTTCAAGAAAGGTTCCGAATAGAAAATTGTCTAAGAAAAATTCTTTGTTTTATCAAGTAAGGAAGATATAAATAGTATTAGTAATCAGTTTTTGAGAATGAAGAATTCATGTAAAAGTATGAGAAGAATGTTGATCAATTGTAAACAGTGATTGAAGAGCCTGAATTAAAAGAAGTGATTTAGAATAGAAATGAGAAGTTTTTTTAAGTTTTGGAGTAAATAATAAAGGTGGAATCATCAATCAAAGAATTTGCTAAGGGGTAAATGGAGATGTAAATTTAGATATTAAAAATACGGATTTATAGTATCTGATACAGGAATAACTTATAGAGAATGGGCTCCGAATGCAAAAGAATTAAGATTAAATGAATATGGTTGCACCACTGACAATGGTGGAAATTGGGAAGTTTTTATTCCGAAGGATGATGATGACAATCATTAAATCTAACATGGAAGTAAACTAATTACTTATTGTAATGAACTTGAAAGAGCTTCAGTATGGAGTAGTGTAAAAAAGGGAGATCATGCAATTTTTTGGAATCCAGACAACAAATATGAATTTCCATAATAATAATTGCAATAAAAGTAATAAAGTAAGGGTTTGAAAGTGATCAAATAAAAGATAACAGAAGTGAATGAAGTGAACGGATATAATACTATTATGATAACTCAATAATTACTAATGCAACTGGACGTAAATTAAATAAGTCCTGATGATTTAAAAAGAAACATAGATCTTGTTCATTAGAAGGGATTTCAAATAATAATGGATATTGATCATTTATAAATCGGATAATATTTGAACAATTGGGATGGCACTGGATATCAATATTTGAGAGAAGGATTAGATTAGTTAGATTATGGAAAATGGGAAGTCTTGAGATTATTATTATCAAATTTATCTTTTTGGATAACAGAATATCAAATAGATGGATTTAAATTTTCTAATATTGATATATCAGATGATATTGATGCAGCTGTATATTTGATGTTAGCAAATGATTTGATTCATGACTTATTGCCTAATGGAATCAGCATAATTTCAGATCTAGAATATCCAGCACTTTGCAGAACAATTAAAGAAGGAGGTTTGGGTTTTGATTTTAGATTGTCTTAATTAAAACAAAAACAATTTTAGCCAAAGACTCTATTTGAAAATACTGGAGGCTATACTTAAGCTTAAATCTTAAATGCTCTTGTCATCGGATAAGTAATAATATGTTTTAAATGTAGGGATTGATATAAGATGAAGCTAATGATAAATTTGTGTAGTTGGAATAACAAAATGGTTGGTTGGAGGATGAGTTTGTTGAAGTGAGTGAAGTAGATTCTATAGTATAGATTAAAAGGGGAAAATTTACATTTTTGATAAATCATACAAATTAAGTAAATAAATTAATAATATGAATTATTTTATAGAATAGAGAAACTATTTTGAATTTGAAGATTACCAAGATTTTGAACAATGATGATCAAAAGTGGGAATAATTGGATGAGAATAACATTAAACTAACAGTTGAATCAGAATAGGGTTTGATAATTGAATGATAACTGATAACTTATCTGAATTTACAGAATGTATAACAAGTATATATTTTCATTATTATTAATAATGTAATTAAATTTTAATAAAATTAATGAATTAATCTAATGATCAAGTCTCTACACTCAAACAATCCTATATTACAAAATAACCACTTTAGAAAACTTGGGTTTTGTGGTTAGCCCTTGCATTAGCTTGCTTTTTATTATTTGGAGATGCTTATGCTTTTGACAATCCAATGGCATTACAATCTACAATTCAGAGTCAGATGGGATTGAATAATGTATAATTTAATATGTTGTATTCCATTTATTCTGCACCTAATATAATCCTTCCTTTTTTTGGAGGAATTTTAATAGATAAAATAGGAGTAAGAGTTAGTATATTTATATTCTCTACAATACTAATATTTGGATAAGGCATAGTAGTTATAGGAGGATACACTTTATCTTATGGAACCCTTTTAGCAGGTCGATGCATATTTGGAATTGGATCTGAAAGTCTAAATGCTGCATAGGCTGCTATTATGTCCAAATGGTTTGAAGGTGGAATGGTTAGTTTGGCTTTGGGATTATGTCTATCAATACCAAAGTTGGGAAGCGCATTAAATTCTTTTGTGAGTCCCATTATTCAAGCCAATCATGATGAATTAGGTTTTACATTTTTGGTTGGCTTATTAATAGTGATTTTTTCCTGGGGTTGCGGTTTGTTATTAATTTATTTGGATAAAAAAAATGAATTTTTGATGGAAGAATATAAAAAATTAAATCCATAAATCCTAGCACCTGTCAAAGAGAAAAGTGAATCATCAGATTCTTTATCATAAGAGTTGAGTTTGTAATTGAGAAATAATTGCAATAATCATAACAACTCAATTTCAAGTAGTGATTATTCTGAAACATTACTTTAAGAAGATGATGATGATGAAAATGAAAATGAAGATGAAGATGAATAACCACATAATGCTCATGAGGCAAAAGAGGAAATTAAGTTATCTGATTTAAAAAATCTAGATGGATCATATTGGATTCTGTCATCCATCATTATGTTGAGCGAAGCTTTATTTGTACCCTTTTTAGATAATGGAAATGCATTTTTCTAAGTGAAATTTGGTTTTAGTCAATAATCAGCAGGTATTTTGTTAACAATTCCATATGTATTTGCTGCTCTTGTAACCCCAATTATTGGGATATATTCAGATAAAATAAAATAAAGATCTCTACTTATAGTTTTAACTACAATAATATTTATTGTTACTCATTTATGTTTACTTTTGATACATTGTGATGTATTTAGCTAATTTTAAATTTTTAGAGTGCTTGCGGAGTATCTGCGTTACCATTACTGTCATTAGGATTATGTTACTCATTTTATTCAGCAATCCTTATTCCCTCAATACCCTTAGTTGTCAAACCGTAAATGATAGGTATTTGTTAATTTATATATTCTAGGAACTGCATTCGGGCTTTTAGGTGTTATGTAGAATACTGCTTTGGCTTTATTTCCACTTATAACTGGAAGCATATATAATGGACATGTAATCAATGAATATGGAGAGTAAGATCCATTTGAAGGGTAATAATTGATTTTTTTATATATTAGATATATTTACTAATCATACTTCTTTGTTGGAGTCAGTTTTTTTAATTGCATCATTTCAGTTAGTTTATTTATCTTTGATAAAAATGGGAGCTAGAAATTGAGCAGACTTAGAAATAAGAAGTTGTGATTCTTTATATTATATTATATTTAACTTATATTAGTAAAAGATACATATAAATATCATATGAAATATGGCTGACCTTGAATAAATTATAAGTCAACAGCTTTTCTACTTTTATTGTATTTTCCAAAGTATTCAAGAATAAGAAATGAAAATCTTATTATATTGCCGTGCTTGGCTGTTCTTAAGAAATCTTTAGACATTCCTGCTTTAGTTAAATCATCACAATGAACAAATAAATCACTTCCATCCATATCCATCACAATAAATCCATAAGATCTTGCTTCATCATAAAATTTTAAAGTTCCAAAATATCTTATCTAGAATTAATTTTTCATAAGTTTACATTAGATAATATATTTGTGCCTTCTTGTAAATTTAAATTCAAAGATTGCAATAGATCATTCTGAGGTGTAGGGGAATTTATCAAAGAATTGCATTCCTTTAATAAAAGATCACTCTCTTAATTAACTTCGTCCAACAATTGCATTTATAAACTTGTACGTGAAATGTTTGAAGGAGATAATGGTACATTTTTTATATTTAGCTTATTTGTTCGATTATCTTTCTAATCGGAAAGATACTTAAAGGCATCCGAATAAGATCTTTTATGTCTTCTAATAGGTAATCCTATTATTTCATTGATAACATCCATCAAAATATCCTTCACAAGCTTCTGTTTTTCAGATGTGCCTTTTTTGCCTACAACATAAAAGTAATTTAAATATCGAGCCAAATATATCCTTTTCTTATATCCAAAATTAATCACTTGGCATTTCAAATCTTCGATTTCGCAAATATCATATATTATGATTTTCCTCTATAATTATTAACTTATGGTGTTGAGATCATCACCTTTACAAATTTCATTCAATGCTTTCCAATAAAACCAAGTGCCGTACAGTGAATAAGAAATTGCTTTCATTAGATCCTAACTTTTTGATTTAAGCACAATACCATAGCCGATGTGACTATTTCCTTATCGTCTTCAATTAATAGTTATTTGAATGACTCTATTAATTTAGCACTTTCAAAATCAGAATTAAACTTATTCAACGAAGGTGTTAATTGTAAATCATACAATTTACTTGGGAACATTAATTATTTTATGAATTAAATATTTTAATTCTTAATACAAAATAGTAAAATAAAAATCAATTAGCAAAATTACTCTTTTTCTTATTTTTATTTTTATGATTATTATTATTGCTTTAACTCTTTAAGATATGATGATAATTTTCAATGTTTATCTCTGATTACTCATTCATTAATATTGGAGTTAATGTATTGATATCAGGAATCTATAAGTCATTTTCACTAACAATCTACTGATCTCTCAAGTTTCTTTCTTGATTTGACTTACCAATTAAAATCCAACACATTAGAAAAAATAGAATTAAAATGCCTATAACACAAACATAAGCCAAACTATTTACCTGTTGAATTTACTCTTTTAATTTTATATTAATATCATGTTATTATTAGAGTTCGAATGTTAATTATTATTAAATTTAGTCATACTATTTTTGATTTTCCATTTGTTTTAACTTGGTTTAACGAATAAATTATAATTATTCTTTCAATAATTAGAGATTATGTGATAAGATAATTATATTTTATGCTGTCACTTTAAATAAAGATTAATTGGATTCGAATGGAATCACATCTAAATATTAAATTTGGTTGTCCTTTTCATCTATATTTGATTATTGTAAATCAAATATATATTCAAAATAACTGCATGTGGATTTATTTAAATTTGAGTAATTATTAATTATCTCATTGCAAGGAATTTTAATTTTTGATGGTTATTTTTTTTCTAAATTTATTGATTCCACTTTAGGTAGTTGTAATTTATATCTTTTGTGAGATTGTATTAAATCTCCAATGACTGTTTATCCAAAAACTCTAAACTATTTTTCATAAACTTATTACCTTATTTAAGTCAAGGTGCAATGATATTCTGCTTTATGAAAATCAATAATCTCTATTTTCAAATATCTAAGAAAATGTGATTCAAATTCGAAGCTTTACCAATCATTAATATCTTCTGATTGAAATTCTTATAAAAAATCCCAAATTTCAGTAGGATACACAATGCTTCCAAATACCTAAGAAAATAATTCTTCTTAATGATACTTTAAAATTCTTAATTGTTGAGGAATAAAATTCTTTATTTATAATGTAGATTGTCTCTAATTATATTTCTTCTTTTAAACAAATAACAAAATATAATTTTTCTTAATTGCATTCTGTAATCATATAACTAAATTTAAATTAGACTAAAATACCTCTCTTAATTGTCGACCAAAATGTTATCTACTCCAATTAATTGTTTACTTTTTGAAAGTATGGAGGCTCCTCCAAAATAATTAGCAAAATTTATTTAAGACGGAATAGTGTTTGTGATGATTGTAGATTATCTTGTAATCCTATTATAAAGTAAAGTTGACAAATTTTGAAATTCTAATACTGTTTCCTTAAAATTTTCATAAGTTGCTTTAAGATTAGAGTCAATCATTTTAACTGCATAAAATAGAAATAATTCATGGATCTATCTATCACTAATGAACTCTTCTAATTTTTTATTCTTTTCAGCAATATCTTCAATTTGCTCTATTTAAGTTAGCCTTTATAAATCATCTCTTTTAAAGTAAACAAAGATTAAAATTAGAAAGAACGCATAGTAGTATTTCATTAATTAAATTAGTTTAATTTAGAGTTGTCACAAAATTTATTGTGTTCGAAATATAAAATTTTAAAATTATATATAAAATACTTTGTTTATAAAATCATAAATTTAATAATTATTTAAATTCATTCAAAGATATTTTCTAATTTTCATCTTCGTCAAACAAATTAAAAAGATCCCAAATGTCAGATCTGTTTAATTATTCTAGTTTGCCCATTAAGTACTCAAAATCTTTGAAATTGAGATACCCCTTTTTATCTTTGTCTATTTAAGTAAATAAGGTATTAACAGACACTGATTTTTTCATAAGAGCTCCACGAATTCTTGCCAATATAAATTTTAATTTTTAATAATTCTTACTCATCAATACAAATTTTAATTCTTTTAAACTTATTCTTCCATCACCATCTTAATCAAAATTTTTGAATATATCTCGAATATTTTATTATGATAGTTTAGGAGCAATTTTTTTTATTAAATGTTCAAATTCTTTTTGATCCAGAAACCCATTTTTATCTTAATCTAATTGCTCAAAAAGTTATTCTAATGATATTGAATATATTTTTATAATTGCTTATAATTCTTGAATTATTTAAACTGCAATATTGTTTAAAGGTGCGAAATCATATTCACTAAATAAATATTCAAA
This sequence comes from Paramecium sexaurelia, assembly GCA_000733375.1. NCBI lineage: Eukaryota > Ciliophora > Oligohymenophorea > Peniculida > Parameciidae > Paramecium > Paramecium sexaurelia. The sequence continues at coordinate 70,461 of JPFM01000120.1, read as the reverse complement.
TTCTTATGCACTTATTAACCCATCCCTAGAATTATCAAATTTTGAAAATAAATTATTAGCAATTTCTTAATTATCTTAATTCATAATCTTTCTAAGCATATTTTAAAATTCATATTAATTTATATGAGTCTTTCCACATTATTTCAACAAATCTTTTGCCTAAAAATTATGTTAAGCACAAACTAATTAAATATTGTATAAGTATTCTCTTTCTAAAGCAGAAAAATTTAATCTCTCTTAAGTAGCTTACCTTCTAAATTTCCCTTGATTTTATAACATTGGATGCTTTAACAATTCTTACCAACTCATACGATTCTATTCTTCAATTTTTAAACATTTCTTAATGAAATCTTTTACATGAAATGAAATCTCAATCTCATATGGAAACTATAAAGGTTTTGTTTTAATCTCCATAAGATAAGTATCAAAACTTCTACATAACCATGGAGTTCGACCAAAAAGCAGTTCATATAACACCAATCCCAAAGACCAAATGTCACATTTATTAGAATAGTCTTTACATTCTAAAACTTGTGGTGACATATACAAAGGAGTTCCTGCTTAAGCTATCGCATATAAACTATTAAATGATACATCTTAACACCTATTTCGGAGGAATTTTAGCAGCCAAACCAAAATCAGCAACTTTATATGTATTTTGCTTAAGTAGAATGTTATCAGGCTAATTCAATATTATTTTAATACTTTAATATCACGATGCATGTAATTTTTTTGTAATAATTCAGTTAATCCTTAAATGGTTTGAGAGATGATAGCTATTGCAGCAGATTCATTAAATCTTTAGTTTGGTTAACGAGACAAAAGGTGACGTAAATCACCTCCTTCGCAATATTCTATAACTAGAAAGAGTTCATTATCATGTTTATCGCAAAGTGCCTTTGTATATATGCAGATTTATACATCTAGGATCTTCACAACATTAGGACTTTGTAGTTACATCATGAGGGTTATTTCATTTTTAAGGGCCTGTTTATAGGCAGGGTTGTCGTAGAATTTAAGGTTTAGGATCTTTATGGCCACATAGGTATTTCCTTAGGTTCCTCGATACACACTAATGGTCTTAGAATTTATAACCTACCGAAAGATCCCTCACCTAAGAGATCTCTGGAGTAATTAAATGCATATTGATCAAATTAACAATTTTATTAGGAATCGACATATTTTTGAGTTTGTCTGATTATTCTTTGTAGGGTCTTGTCCATTATAAATTTTGGAATGAATAATAGTGTTTGAATATTATTTTTATATTATTTTATAAATATAACAAATTCAAAATGAAATGCGATTTTTGTGAAGAGACTACTCCATTGATTGGTAATAATATACATGTTATTACGATAGAAATCATGCGTCATTCTTTGTTCTTAAAATACTCGCAATCGTAGAACTACCATTATACTAAGGGCATTTCAGAGATTTTACATAATTACCGCACAACCAACAATATACTCTTCAAAGATGTCATTATGTATGATACACCTGAAGAATTATTATGTAAAATCTATTAATCTGATGTAATGCATGAAAAATTGCAAATGTTGGGTGAGTACTACAAAGTACTGTTTCAATGCTATACTCTAGTTTCATAACGATATACCTAGGCTGTTTATGCTGCCAGCCATTATTCCTTTGAACTATTACCATGACAAGAAGAGAAGATTAGAGTACTTTCGCATTGCCAAGTTGATAGCTCAAGAGAATAAGAATAATCCAGATAAGCCACCTAAAGGCATAGTAGGTGATTCCCCAATGCCACAATCCAGCCAATAAGTGACTGCTTAAGAACCTAGCTCCTCAGACGAAGTAAGACACAACACCCTCAACTTAGCCGATGTCTAAATGCGAGAAGATCCTTGAAGGTATCAGCATCATTGAGCCGAAACCACAATTCGTGAACTTCAAGTAATAGCTCCACCAATATAAACTCATGCAATCTACAAACCCAAATTTTAAATACGAAAACTACAAACCTCCTCTATAAGAATAATTTATTTAATCAAAGAAACCGGTACTACAGCATCGTAAATCAAGTATAACAAGTATACTTAATATGCTCAAGACATCTATTCCTAAAGGAGTTGCAAAAAAGAAAAATTAATCCTTAAAATCTGACTAATTACATATTGTAATTTGTTCTTTCTCTTAATTTAGACTCCTAGAGATGTTGAATTTAAATCTCCAAACAATAGAACCTTGTTACCTAATTAATAACGTATTGCTACTCTTCTCAAATCACCTAAATGTGTTACACCAAGGGCTCCATAATAAAGTCCACATCATCCAAAAAAAGTGTAATAATTAGAATTAAAAGTGATGTCTGATCTTTAAACACTTTTGGCAAAAAAATTAGTCAGAGATTCTAAGCAGTGTTGTACTGTTCATTTAGATAGTTTATCTCTAGCTTAAGATCCTCGAAGTCTTACTTAGAGATATGAAATAACAAATCGTCTTAAAGGACAATTGTCAAGAAAAAAACTGAATATCAAGGAGATGAATCAATTTAGAAGAGTAAAAATTTAAGAACCTTTATCAAATAGAGAACCAAGTAGAAAAATAAATATAAAATCGAAATCAAATGATAAACCCTTACAAATAAATACCAGTGGAGAATAAAAGCTTGTCTATTATCAATAAGCACATTCTGCAAGATAAGTGACGAACTCTTAATAATCAACAATGTTAAAATAGAGCAGTGGATAATCATCATCTTAACAAATGCATCATTAAAAATCAGCTACTGCAAAAGGACTAGGTAAATCTATGAAATAATAAAACACTTTCGATTCTTAACTGTATAAGGTAGCACTTAATTTGGCAGTTAAATCAGTTAGGAGCAGGAAACAATGATTGAATAAAATATATATTTGTGTTACTTAGATTAATTTAAATCTTAGATATTTAATTAAAATGGAATCACGATCATACAATTTCTCCACTGCCAAAAAGAGATCTACTTAAATGGAAAGCAAAGTCATTTTGTAATATATTGACCTTATCTCATCTAATAGTTTCCCAAGAGAAGATGAAAATGCCCCAAGAACAATTATTTTGAAGCAAGAATGTCCAGGAGAATTAAATGCATTTAGAGAAGTACGAAGTCATATAGAAATATTTTTAGTGTGTCGCAAGAACTAAAGATGAATCAAAATGTATGTAATTCAAAGATGGTACTCATTTAAATTAATCATAGCATTGTTGGAATGTGGTAAGCCTGCATTTAGAAAGGCCAACACAACTCCAGATTATCAATTCTGAGCAGTATTAAAGAGCATACATAAATATAATTTTAATCACAATATTTAGAATACTCTCTTTTAATCTTAAATTTATTGATTTTATTTTGATTTATCGATGCTCCCTAATTCCTACGTCCAATCTATGTACATAAATCCCCAGTAACAAGTAGCCCCTTTGCCTTTTGGTTACAATACTAATACTCCCAGTATATTTTGAATAACTATTTTTAGCAAAACCTGTATATCAACCCTAACCACCAATTGAATAAGAATATTAAAGTAGTTATGCAAATTAATCATATTTAGTGAAAGTATAACCTTAGCCATACTAAGAACAAATAAGAGCAGAATAGCCCATTCCAAATAAAACGATTACTGTAGTAAAACAGAAGAAATTTTCATATGTAATCGTTAAATTTGAATTTCTAGTTAATAGATTGGTTGCTCTACATATTGCCTATAGCATTCTTTGTAATCATTCTACTAATTATGGCAATACTCTTTGCTTCAAAAGTAAAACACTTCAATCCTGAAGGAGCACATAACACACTTGAAACTTTGAAAAATAATATGTAAATGGCTCCAATCGAAGATATCGTGGTTGCAACCCAATCTTCATCTGCATCAGCTCTTAATATGATATCATATTTTAGTCATGATGCAATCGAGTGTCCAGATGGTTATGGAAGAACACATTTAGGTTAATGGGATGGAGTTTCATCTGGATGTATTTGTGAGAACGGAGATATTAGTCATTCTCTTACTTGTTTCTACAAATCTAATTGCAAACGAGTTAAATCACATGAATCTGTATTATTTACATAATGGCAATAAAAATAATATTGTACAAAGATATATTCAGAATGGAAATAATTAGAAGGTGCTGCTTGTGAAACCTCATACAAACAATGTGGCAATGTTTGTGTACCTTAAACCAAAAATTGTCCACTTTCTGGTCTACTTAAAGACAATTCTAAATAGAATGATAAAAATGCCATAAAAATTGGAACAGATAATTTTATTAAACAATTTGAAAATTCATCTCCAATCATTGGTATTGAAGTTGTTCCAGGAGTTGGTTAAAGTGATTCTTCTCCTTGTTATAATCACTAATTGAATCCAAAATTCTAATCAGCTAAATATTACCCTTTAGCCAAAAGACCAGAAATTGGTTGTGATGATTATAAAGATCTCTAATCATATAGAGTCACTTTGAATACTTTTTCTGCTCATCAAACCTACTAATAAAATGATTTATCTGATATACTATCTTAATTACCATTCTATTAAAATTATGAAGATAATTCAGATACATATGCATTGGAAGCAATAAAAAAAATTTCAATTAACACTAATGAAGTATGTTAAAAGTTGTCTCCTAAAGATATTGATGAGATCTCTAAAAGTGGATAAAAAGTATATAAATCAGAAAGAGCTATGTCTTTCATCATAATCATTAGTGCTGGAGTTGTACTTTTCATGGTTCCAATTTTGTATCTAATGAAAAACAGAGTAATTATTATTTATTTTTTAGATATTTTAATGGATTGATATGACTGAGTTTCATTAACCAAAGTTCCTTTGTGGAATTGGTTTAATAATAGCCGTCTTATGCATTGCCTTAGGAGCTGTTTATTTAAGCGAAGTAGATGGAAATGTAATATTAGTAATTTATTTTAATTAGAATGGCCTAAGAGAGCATAATACATAATTTTCAAAATATCTTGAGAAAAACTGCTTCCCTGATGAAGGATTAAAATTAGTATTGCCCTTTCTCAATTATTATTTAGGCTGTAACTTAAGTCAACCAATTTGCCAAAAACACATACTCGAATACTTATTCTCTTGTTATTGCAGCATTTTACGTCAGCATCATATTCATTGTTTTATTAATAATTTTTGTTGCTTACTAATACTTTGCTCATAAGTCATTCTTTGACAATCCTTGGACTCCCAGATAACAAGAATATTCAGAATTTCATTGATGCATATTAAATAATATTCATTATTAAAAATAGTATAAATCATTACTTAGATGTTAAAATCACAAAATATAATAAATAACAAATTATTGTAAGAACTACTAATAAAATGAAACCATATATTATGTAATTTCTTTTGTTTCTTCTTTCAGCTTTCTTTTCATCTTATTGACCTTCTTAAATTTCTATCACACAACATTTTTCATTTAATTTGCAAGAAGACCAAAATATTTTATCATTTTTTGTTAGTCCATTTTCAAATTTTTATAAAGAGATTATTAGATTATCAAGAAAAGGTTTCATAGATTTATTTGTAGAAATATGAACAAACAATCTTGTATCAAATTATCCTATTCTTAATAGTTTAGTAATTCTTTATAATTCGAAATCTATATCCTGGATGGTTGTGTCTATAATATTCAAACTACATGGAAATTAATCAACCAGCTATCTTAATTCTTTAAAATTTGCTTTACTATTATCAGCATTTAAAATGATAAAGTAAGTTTTTAGATTTAAATTTGTACTTTCTTGGAGAATTTATTTAACATTCTGTATTTTTTAAGATGAGTTATCTTGATACTCACTTAATATAATAATTGATGCTATTTAATAGGTAAAATTCTCTTTGAATGTCATGTTTCTCATAGCTTAATAAAATTAATAAACTTAGTCTTTTAATCGAAACAGAAATTTATTGTTTTGATCTATTTATTTTTTTAATTCACTCAATATATCACTTGTTCTCTGATAAATAGGACTTAAAGTATCATTGGTTTATTGATCAGAACTTTATGAGCCTAATTTGCAAGTGAGGTCATCAATTGAATACATATAAAAATTTATTAAATAATAATAATAGTTTTTTAAATTTTAATTAATTTCCACTTAAATGATACTCTTAAATTTATTTAAAAAATAACCCAAAATTAAATTGGTACAATATTATTTTATTATAAATAAATAATTTAAAATGTATTGTTTTTATAGAAATTAATTAAAAATAAAATTACCAATAGAATTACTTATATTAAAGAAAAATTACTAGAATAGCTAAGAAATTTAATATTTTTCATTAAATCATACAACATAAATTTTGTTCCTTTTTAACATCTGACATAGAAGACAAATTTGATTCTCTTTATTCAAATGGCAAAAATGGAACAGGCTCTTTAGCCATAGTAATTTACAAACTTCCAGTTTAAGATGATTATCTTGTATTCGAAGTTGGAACAGCAACAGGCATAGGCACTTGCATCTAAGCCATAGAACATCTAGAAGCTGATCTTGGTGGAGCAATTATTGGTTAAATTCCATCTTTTTCATATTCCTACTTAACAGCTGCCTGTAATAATCTAATAAAAATGCTTGAACTTCTTTCTATTCCTGTTTTTACGACAGCTGAAGTTTCGGAGTAAAATCTTATTTCAAAATAAAATTATTACACATTATTTGGCAATTTATTTTTAGCAAACTCAATTATATTGTCGTCATTCCATTTAGCTGACTATCTTATATAAGCTTTGTCGGTTGGAAAAGGCACTTGTTATGCATTTTTCTCTATCTTAAGTTCTTAACACTTGTCTGCTATTCTTTAAATAATTTCTTAATAAGATCCGCATAGATGTTCTTTATCACTCATTGTACCAATAAAGTAATAATAATTATTTGTTTCTCTAGCATTTTTATAACACTAGGCAAACCAAGTGTTAACTGCATTTTCAAAAGAGGTTTAATTATTTAGAGAAAATGCAATAACATAGATATGGCTCTTTATCAAAAAGGCTCTAATAAGATTTCTATTATTTAATTATGATGTTAATCCTTACATATTTTTAATTTCTCCAGTTGTAACCCAGATAAATATTTTCTATTCTGAATTGTCAGGCAAAATAATTCTGGAGATGAAAAAATCTACAGTCTAAATTTCTTTGTCATTAACTTTAGATTCAACGTTCAACAATTGCTCGAGAAGAGTACTTTTACCGACACTCTGATCTCCAATCAAAATTACTCTAAATGATTACTATAAAGTACTTGATCCTTCTTTCCTTTGATTATGATAAGATGGTTATACTATCTTATTCCATTATAAAAATTTAATATATTAAAATTTTATTACAATTTAAACATATTGAACAAATAAATCAAACAATTTGTTAGATCATATTATCTAGCAACAAAATCCTGTTTCTTTTTTAGTTTATTAACTAAAGCTGCTCTATTCTAAAGGGAAAAGACTAGTATTCATCGTTGTTTAAATAGGTTAAATATTAATAGAATAGTCTATTTTTAATGTTTGTACTAGTTCTGATTCTCTCTTAATAGATTTAATAGTCTCTGGCCTCTCAGAATATTAATTTCGCTGTAGAAATTCAGATGCAGATTTTTACAATTATGGCAAGATGTTAGGAGAAATGGGAGCACTTATAGAATATAACTTTTGTCGTTCATTACTTATCAAATTTTCAATAGAGCTTATAAGAACCCCTTTAAACTATTAAATCTAATAATCTTTTATTTCTAAATATTGAACATTTTCTGGAAGTGACTCATCCATAAAGTTATCAACATATGCAATAGTTTTTCTAACTTCTTTTAAAGTTGATTCATTCTAAACTTCTTCTAAGTTAGGCGATGACCTTATTGTTTTATTCCGTATAATTTTTAAGATATCATCGAGAGAACCACATTGTCTTAATTCACCATTATCAGATCCTAAAAAAATGAATTAAGCACTTCTCTTTTAGGAACTTAATTAAAACCAAACATGAAGAGCATCAAACAAACTTCTTTTCTCATTCAAGCTAAACATTATAACATATATATCACTCGAAGGAATAAACGGCAGAGACTTCAGACTTTCTTTTATATAAAAACTTACTGTAATTAATCTGAATCTAAAGACACAACCCAATAATGAACTGTTTAATATTGACAATCACCTATCCATATATATGATATAAAAAAATCAATTGACATTATATCTCTGTCATTTACTTTGGTTTCAATGTCCAACATTTTTTCAATCAACTAATGTTTACCCACTCCTTTATCTCCAACTACAGCAACTCAATTTATAACAATTATTTTATACTTTATAGCCTTTTACTTTTATGTTGATATGATAGGATGCATATCCATTATATTTGTATTTTAATAATATTAAATTATATAATTAAATAAATTTCAATGATTTGATGATATTTTTCTAAAGATACAATATCTCTGTTGAATTCAAAAATCACTCTACCTATAATCTCTTTATTAAACAATTTTTCTCATTGTTTTCTTTTTTAATATCCCTTTATGTATTTCTGGTATTAATTGTAACTATATCCAATCAAGAGATCTTAATCTTAATTTCTCTCTTCAAAGACTTTCATTATTGTAAAACTTCCATTATGCCAAATGCTCATTATTAAAAATGTAATTTTTTCTTTTTATTTGATAGATCATCAAATTTTTTAAACTTATTGTACATTGCTATTCTTGATTTTATCATACATAGTTCTTTTAAGAAGCTTTACAATTCTTAAAATATATTAAAATATTATAGTTTTATCTCTTTGATAAATCATTATTGTTATTTAACTTAATTATCTTTAAATTATTTTAAAGTTCATCTAATAGAATTAACTAATGTATATTAACATCTATTTTGCTTTTTTTAAGAATTATTGTAACATTTTAATATTCTTATTTTGTATTTTTAAATTTTTATTGTTTTGTAGTCATATATTTTCATAAATATTTCAGAATTGATTTTTTATTCCACTCATCCTTAAATCAAGAGAAACTAAATAGTTTGTTTATTCTTAATTTCAATTTTTGATGCTTTAAATTAATTTATGGTAAAAACTAATATAATATTTATGAATTAATTATTTTCACGATGATTTAATTCGTCAACTTATAATTTTTATAAATTCTGCCTTTCTTCAAGTAAAATTATTGATAATAGTTGTTTGAAATAAATTTAAGTTGACTAATGTTTTTCATAATTAAAAATAATTATTTTTATTTTATACTCAAATAGAATATCGACCTTTTTTATAATATCTTATAAAATTACATATATATTTATTAATTGGAATCTAACCAGATAGAATAATCTAAAGGGGCATTTAAAAGGCAAAATCTTTTTTGAATTTCAATAACAAAATTAAGGAAGAAAAATGTTAAATACAAAACTAATATTACTTGTATCATGTTTCATAACCATTGCTATATAAGCTCGATTAGATTTTAATTCACAAGACTGCAATAAGTATTTAGAGAAGTTCGGAACAGCTGACAACGCCGACGGTAAAGGCGCCTCTAAAATTGCCTTTACAGGTGATGTTGCTTTTGTCACTGGAACTGCAAATGTTTAAGTTAACACTCGATATTCAGATGTTGACTTATTTAATGATCCCTAATTCTATGGACTTGTTTAAGAAGATGGAAAAACAGCTGAGTCAACTTGTTTAGACTTGAAACTTTATAAATTTAGTTCTAATACTTATTCAGATAAAGTAGAAGTAACTACACTTAAAATTACTCCTTCAAATAACTTTTAAAAACAATGGAGATATTATTCTTTCTAAATTTAAGGGGAAGACTTAAGCAAATATTTGGTTTAGACCTCTAATTCTGAACAATATATTTATAATGGATATTTTGCTATTGCATTCTTTGCAGCAGGCACAGATTAAGTTCAATATACATTCTTTTTTGAATTTTAAGTAATTATTAATAGAAACAACGGAGCAGCTATTGATACTATTTTTAAACCTTTAAGTTAAACATCAACTGCTGGTTGTTCATTAGAGGCAGGTGCTAGTTGTGTTACTAGACCAGATACAGTATTAAACTGGTGTTAAGATTCTACTTGTGCTACTAAATCAACTCCAAATCTTCATTTAAATGATTAATTCTATTTGCAGTAAGTAATTACTACTTCAGGAATGGGGGGATATTATTTGACAGGAGTAGTCGTTTATTATACAGGAGATGGGCTTAATAAAAAAGCAACAATCCTCAGTGTTAATAATGCAGTTAAAGGATAAGTAACTTTATAATTAAAAGCTGAAATTGCCTGGACAAAAGTTGTTATTAAGGTTACTTCTGTTCTTTCGACTACAGCTTCAGGAAATAGAAGAATGTTAGCATAGACTACTTATGATACTGTAACTGGTTAGAGTGAAGAAATCACTTGTATCAAAGTTGAAAATGAAAATAGATGTGCAACTTGTGCAGAATAAAAATCTATTAATGGATATTCCAGTGATTCTTGCAATGAAACAGAAGAGCCAATCGAGGATGAAAATAATTCTTCTAATATAATTTTCATGGGATTAGTAATTTTATTGGCAATTATAATTTGAAGTTGATATTTTATATATGAAACCAATTATATAAGATGTTTTGTTAAATTTAAATTTCTCTTAATTCTTTTCTAAGCTTCTAAGAAAATTATATTATAAGTTCCTTTTAAGAGAACTTTATTTTGGTAATTCTTTTTCCACTTTGATTATTTATCTTTTTTAAATATATATATATATATTCAATTAATTATTAAGATTAATATGAAAATAATCATACTTAATATAGTTTCTGATAGTATTAGATTGTAATCACAATTCTCATAACATAACATCAAAGTTGCATATATTGTATTCGAAACTCCTTTACATTCTTCATATGGATAAGTAGCATTGTGCTGATTAGCTGTGAAACATTCATTAAAATTTTTTAATGCTGAATTGCAAGTAGAATCTTTAATGCACAATTAATTTTCCTAGTTTTATTTTTCATATTACATTATCACAATTTTTAGCCACGCAATCTTATACTTCACTTAAACTAATATCATAGCAATTAATAATCACAAAAGTTATAAGTATTAAGTATTTCATTTATATTAATTATTATAATATTGAAGAAAATGCATAATTTTGTTTATTATTATATATATATATATAATTACTTTAATAATCTCTTGGTCAAAATAAAGAAAACTCTTTATGAATTTCCTCTAAGAGTTGTTCCATTTCTTAATTATTATAATGTTCATAAAATTTATTGAAATCTGGAAATTCTTTTTGTTATCTAAAATACCTTTCAGGGTTTAAACACAAGACTAAATATTTAATAGCCAACAAGAAGTTCTTATTTTCTGTTAATTTTTTTTATTAGCATAATTATTCATACATTAATTTTTAAGTAATTTTTAGTGTTTTCTCATATACTGAATTAAAAGCTAAATCTTAAATCAAACCATTAGCCATAATTGACAAAAACTCATTGGAATCATTCTATTCTTATTCATTTAATTTATGTTATTAAATTTGGTTATTCAAATATGTAAATGTTCTTTTTGAAATTTCTTCATAATAAGGTTTGATATAGTATTTATCTGTTTTTATAGCCTTAAGAGTTGTAAAATATTATTTATTTTTCTTATACAATTTCCAATCTTAATCAGTAAAACCATTACTAATTTAAATCTAAAATTCAATATTATTTATAAATTACCTTGCTAGCCATGATATTTGTAAGATCTTCAAAAATAATCATTTACTTTTTCTATAAGATAAACAATATTCTATAAAATAAATGAGTAGGAATATTAAGAAGTTATTCTTTGTATAAATCAAAAATATAATTGGTTGAGAGATTAACAAATATTCCAATATTTCTTTAAAGTGTTAAATATGCATCTATTTTATTATTTGTAATTTATTCTTATAAATTTTTTGTTTAAACTTCCACAATATCATTATAAGTCAACCCATTAAGATCTTCAAATGTTTATTATCCAGCATCCTTATCACCTGGAGTAGAAGCTTCATCATTTTCCTTAACTTCAAACAATTCTTGCTGTTATTTTCCTTATTCCAATACAAGATTATTATCAATATAAAATCTATTAACTTAAATTGATTATTCAAGAGTATCTTATACACTGTCAATAATAAGATTTAATTTGTTTTTCAACTCTTAACTATTACTTTTTATTAATTAATGTTCAAAAATATCATACCAATTTATTCTTTTCTCTTAATCAATTATTAACATCTATGAAATTAAATCTTTAATTATTTATTATCTTTTTGGTTAATCAGGGAACGCCAAAGGTTTCTTCTTAATCTAATCTAATAATTATAATTAGTTATTGGCATTCCAAGGTGTATGACCGTAAAGCATTTCATAAAACATAATTCCCAAAGACCAAATGTCACATTTTGAATTAAATTTACTCTATTCCAAAATTTAAGGTGTCATGTATAATGGAGTCCCTAAAAGTGTAAATCTGTCTTATCCTTCCATATCATCAACAATTCTGGCAAATCCAAAGTCACTTATCTTTGCAATACCTTTTTATATAAACTCAACTATTACCATTATGTAGTAAAATATTGGCTGGCTTTATATCTCTATGCATAACATTTTCTTGATATATTGCTTTAAAGCCTTCAACAATCTACTTAAAGTAAGTTAAAGCATCTTATTCTGACAAATATCCTCCTTTCTATTTCATTAATTCTCTTAGGTTGCCTCCATTGCAATATTCTAAAAATATGTAAAAATTGCGTGCCGTTCTTGCTGCATGGTACATTCTGAATAATTTAAAACATTTCTTACTAAACAATATATTAGCTTTTTATTTTCCCCAATATTTCTATTTCTCTTCTTATTGTTTTCATGAAATTTTTATTGTTTGTAGCTTCTATCATTGGTAATACTTTAACTGCGCAAATCTATTTTGGATCATCTTCTTTGTACCCTCTATAAACAGAGCCAAAGGCACCCTTATTAATTTTTCAAATACTGATCCTAAGAATTTTCCTGTCACTACATAGCCGTCAACTATCTTAAATTCAGTCCCAGTCCCAATCATATTTAAAAATATTATTTTATAACTTATGTTAATATTATAAACATTATGTGCTTGAAAAATATATGAACATAATTTTAAATATTTTAAATCTCTTTTTATAATTAGTTTTAATATCATTTATCTCTTCTATTTATTCATTCATTCTAATTTAACATTGTTTTTTTAAATGGAAGTGTTCTTTCCACCATTTCATTTAATTGCTTAAAATATATTACATCTATAATACATCAAATTTTGATTTCAGTTTATTATGCCTAAGTAGTTTTGGGTGACTTGACTAAATAAAATTTTACAATATTTCTTCTTTAGTTAATTAATTTAAATTGGATCCTTATTATTAATTTAAATTGGATCCTTATTATTAATTTAAATTGGATCCTTATTATTAATTTAAATTGGATCCTTATTATTAATTTAAATTGGATCCTTATTATTAATTTAAATTGGATCCTTATTATTAATTTAAATTGGATCCTTATTATTAATTTAAATTGGATCCTTATTATTAATTTTAATAATTAATAAAAGCTGTTTAAACTTCAACTAAAGATTAAATATAGACATATCCAAAACATTGTACAACAGTGTATTAAGAGAAATAGATTTGTGCAATTTAGTATCTAAAATTGAAAAATGAACTATTACCCAATTATTCCAACAATAAAAGCAGGTATGAGAGGTTAATAAATATTTAGCTAAATAATTGATTAAAGTAAAGGGAACTATTATTTAATAAAATTGATTAGTAGTATAGTTGACAAAAATAAAGACACACAAGTAAGGCTAGCAAAAACCTTTACTATCAATAAAAAGAAATCATTAATATTTCTTATTATTTCAAATGTATTTAAAGCTGCCCCATCTTCATTAATTTATATTGACATTCTAATTTATTAAAGAGCAGGTGTCAGATCATCCTAATTTTAATCAACTTCATAATAAAGTACTTCTTCAAGAGCTAATTAATATTGGATATAAGATATTACTTGATAATGATTTAAATGGATTGCATTTTATCTTAAATAAATCATCAATAGTATCTTTTATAAAGTCTAAAATAAATTTAATAGGAGAAAACAATAAGACAAATGATATCTTACTTATAATTTATAAATTCAAGTTTCTAACAGCATTAGAACAATAGAGTATCAGCATACCTAATTCAAGAGGATCTTAATTTTAATTTTATCTCGATTCGATTTAATGATTGATCCAGACTTTAAAATTACTAAATATGATTGATTAGTAACAACCGTTGATTACATTAATAATCCAAATTACAAATACTATAACTACACTAGTAGATATTGTTATGATAGTATTTAATTCAATTTTTTCAAATGGACCTAAATTTTAATCAGATTTTAATCTAAATGTAGAACCAAGAAATCTAATTTAATACTATATATTAATTACAAACATGTAATCAATAGAAGAATAATAAAAGAAAGTAAGAATCCTAAAAATACATAACTTATAGGTTATAAAAAAGAATTATTTGCCATAAACTTTTCTACATATTCAAATATATCTGCTAAATCTTAAACTCTATTAGAATTTTTATATAACCAATACATTCCATACAAAAATCCAAATACAAAAATAACACCGAATACAAAATTAATAGTTTGATTAGGTTTATTAGTCATTTTATATATATAATCTTCATCTACCTTAAAGTTATTAATAACAGCCTATTCTAATTCATAATTTCTTGCGAAATTCCATTAGGAAATAAAATAGACTCCAATCACTCCAATAATTAACAAAGAGAATAATGAAAAAGCCCATACTACATAAGTTGTATTTTCTTTTAATTAATCCAATAAAATTGTGCAAACAAATATTACAAAACAACTTATAAAAGCAATTATATGCCAAGTTTACATTACATCATTTATAATCAAACCTAAAATTCCTGGAGTAGAGAAATCCTTAACTCCTTAATAATATTGTAATGAGGTTGGCATACAAACATTTCCTTTATACTTGAATGACTCATAATAACTAACCATTTTTTCTGGATTTAAAACACTAATTTATTTCTTGCAATCTGGTATTTAAGTATTTGGAGCACATTCTAAAAATTAAGAATCTGATGTTGGACATTATTTTACACATACTGTTCTATATTTATATTCTGGGATTGGATTAACAAAATAAGCGTATGGATAATCTTCTAATCCAGGATCTACACCACATGCATAATCTATTAGTTTGAATTAATTATTTAATACCATCACTATCATAACCTCTTGCAATCTTATTAGGCTAGCCTAAGTATATTCCTGTAAGAGCTGATAAACAAACTACAAATACTGCAAAGTAAAGAAATGTTTTACAGACTTTCATTACTTTTGTATTTATTAAATTTAATAACAGCTTTCATTAACTTAGAAATTTAGTATATAGCTTTTATCAATTCATTTAATTTAAAATCTAAATTTGAATTTAATCAAGAGACTAATTAAATCAATATTATCTTAATGACAACTGCATTTTTTATATTTCTCACTTAGAATATTAATTTTATATAAATATTAAATAATTTAGAAACTATCATCTTTATTATTCCAAAAAAATTTATTACTAATAATAACTGTTCTCACTTAAAGATATTAGAATGAATTCATAAATAAATAAATATTAAATATACTTCTAAGTGATTATAAAATTTTTTAAATAAAATCAATAAAATAAATTTAGGAAAATTAGAAAAATTATGATAAACCACTTTTATTAAAAATAAAAGTAAATTTAATATTGATGTTAATAACTAATTATATTTTAAACAACCTAAAATATGCTAAATAATTAAGTAATTGATTTAAGAAATACTCTCCTCTATAGCCTAGTGATAAAATTAATACAAGATTTTCTTCTTATTATGCATTTTAGAGTTTGATTCACTTAAATTTTTAATCAAAATTTTTAAAATTATATAAACTGCTCTAAATTGATTGTATTATGTATTTAGTTTAACCCAGGTCAAACTGAAATTATGCCAGATGGTTTTTTGAGAATTAATTACGTAAAATTAAATTAGATAAAAGTTCAATAATTCTGATAATTAGAGTTTATTATGTAATTCTTTAAATTTAATTAGTAGCTTTCTTTATAAATATTTTTTTTCTTTAAATTTAGTATGAATGGACTTATATTTGTAAATTTATATTAAATTTTAGAATAAAATGAGTAGATTTAAATATTAATTATTGTCATATAATATATTGTATAGATTCTTAAAAATGAAAGAAAATAATGAATAAATTATAAAAATAGAAAATTCTTGTATACCAAGATTTTATCAAAGTATTTTTCAATAATCAATCTTAGATAATATATGAAAATAGTTAGAAGGATTGAAAGTTGTTATTAATAAGATAAAGACCTCTTAGTCCTTGATTTAATCCAATCTTATCTAAGGATTGATAAACAAGAATGTTATTATATTTATAATTCAGTTCATTGTAGTTAATATCATTAAAAAATCAGTTTTAAATTCTTTTGATATTCAAAAGATGCCACAATGGCATGCTTGCTTATTCTGATTTTTCTTAGCTTTAATACAAGATGTAGGTTAAGTATTTTCTCCTGCATTTATGTTAACTAATATACTGTTTTCAAGGTTATCATGACCATCTTTTTATATCCATATGCCTTATTTTTCTTTATTATTCATTAATTATTTTAATAATAAACATCAATCACTTCATACTGTATCTCAAAAGCCAAATTAAATTTACTATTTCTCAATAATAGTTAAGGTTCACTAAGTAGTTTCTTATCGCTTAATCTTAACCAGGTACCATTTTTTGAATTTTGATCATCTATGATAAATTTTGTTTCCCCATCCTTTAAAACGTACGAAATTTTGCAATGAATTTAAGATAATGATTGATGAATAGGATATCCAATAAATTAATAATGAGTTCTCTTTAAATCTCTTCCTATACACCAAGTTTCCCCTATTTTAAGATTAACTTATTTTATATCAATTAAGTCCTTATCAAATGAAAGTGTTAACATTCCTTCTTTATCATTAACTTCTTAAACTTAAAAGGCTTATTTGTCTCCAATATAAAATATCATAGATTTTTTTAATCTCATTTTATGTGCATTTAAAAAAGTACCTCTTTTGGATCCTAAATCCTGTAGATGAAACCTATCTTTTCTATTTTATAAATATACCATTCACAACAGTTATCTTTGCATGTTTCGATGAAATCTTGGATTAATCTTATAAAATTTATTGATTATCTTAACTTCGTCCAAAGGTCGCTCCTATTAAATTTATTAATAATATCTATATTATAGTAGTATAATATACTTTGTGGAATTATTCAGACTTAATCTTTATTTGATGACTTATATTTAAGATAAATGGATTGACAATTACACTTTAAAGTGTTGATTTTTCTATTGAACTAATTAATTTTATCCTTTTTTATCTTGTAGGTGTTCTGTTTTAAATTTCTTCTTTTTTTTTATCATCTTATTATTAATCAGTAACTTTGAATTTTACACTTTTTTATTGTTTTTTTTTATCTTTATCAATTTATACTTCCTTAATGATTTGACTAATATTAATAGATTAACCCATCAGATTGCAATCTTCTTTATTAAGTTTTGTAGTTTAATTATGATTTATATGAGTATTATTATTAACAAATGTAGATTAACCCATTATAACCGATTATCCTACTATCTCCTATTAGCCTTATGTATTAGTTTTTTATTCTTAGTAAATTACTGATTATTACATTTGTTAATTTTAATTTTCTGGAAAAGCCACAGATCCTTGAATCCCATTTGAAAAATAAACAGATTCATTCATTTTTTTTTCTTGCTTTTCTTTTGATTGAATATCTACTAACTCTTAGACTTATGATTTCGGAGAGACAAAATACACTGATTCTTTCAGCTATTATTATTCATTATGAGGGTAAATTACTGATTCTTACATTTAATTTTGTTAGTTTTGTATTTAAGGAAAATAAATAGATTCTTACATTTATTTATTATCTTTTTAAGGAAAATAAACAGATTCTTATAATTATTATTATTAAGGTGTTGAAAAATATACGCTCTCTTACATTTATTAATTTTAAGGAAAATATACAGATTCTTATAAAGATTTCTTACCATCTACTTAATTGTTTGTAGATTCAATTATAGGAGTTACTTCAGTGTCATTTGTAGTAGTATATTCACAAGATACATTTTAAGCTTTTTATTCTAATTCTTTTTAACAATAGAATAAATCTTATCTTTATCGTACACTACTATCAATTCCTGAATCTGCTTTTTGTATTTACTGTAAATCAATGTTAGTTTTAGGATGATGGAAAATACCTACAGAATTAGATCTATAAGCATCTATAGCAATAGATCCATGACGACATTTATCTAAATTAAAAACTTTAAAAGTTTCTAAATCATCTGATGTTTATGCTTTTTTATCTGGAGATTTCTTCCAAAATTATGGGCATTTAACATTAAAATAGAATAAATCAAAATAATCAAATTTATTTATTAATAAACCGTCTGTTTAAAATTGATCAATTTCTAAGCAATTATAAATAGTTTAATTTAATGTATTTATTAAGTAAAATAACATCAAGAATACATTTTAAATATATGTATATTTTTAAATTTGAGTAACTTTTGATTGAGTCTATACTCTAACATTAAGAATTTTTGAATTGTTTTATAAATTAAAATCAAAATATTTAAGCAATTAACTTGTGTCAGTAAATGGACATTTTCCTAATACAGAAATAACAAATCCATCAATTAAATTTTATTTGAAAAGCGAATCTAAAAAATCTAGTTTAACAATTTTTAAAAGTAAACTTACTTGATCTAAATCCCAAAATAATGGTGATTCTTTAGGTAAATACTGAGTATTAGTGATTAAAAGTTTAATTAGGCTCGATTTAATGTAAACATCATTAGATCTTCTATGCTCAATTACTTTATCTGCCATAAATATTTGCTTAATATAACAATTTATTTGCTATAAAATTTCTAATAGTAATTCACAAGTACATTTTCCTTCTGGACCAGAACATCTAAAACATTTGCCTCTTGTATAAGTTTTGCTTCTATTCAATCCTTATAATCTTTTCAAAAACAATCGATTATTCTAATACGTATTTAGTATAAAAGACAAAATTTTCAATTTAACAATTTGATAATGAATGTTTTTATCACTAAAATTTCTATAAATGAATTGATTAGCCAAACAAATATCTCTTAAGACATCATTTTATAATCCTTAAGCTTCTAAAATTGATATTTTATCTTAGACCTTTTCATCATGTTTTCTTTACTTAGCTCCTAATACATTATTTAGTAGTAAATGGTCAACATTTAAACTTTTATTATTGTGAATCTAATTACTATAAATATAAAATGAATACTCTTAATATATCTTTAGCCCATTCAAGTTTGTAGTGATCACAAAAATTCCTTATTTAATCCATTGTCCATTAAGAAGGAAGGGTTTTGAGAGAATTTAATTATTAGAAAATGGACTCTAATTATGTTAAATTCATATAAATTATGAATAATAATTGTTTTAATTTTAGTTTAGTGTGTTACATCAGTAATCCTATTATTGTCCTTAATAATAATTGTCATACTGATGAATTCTTAAGATAAGCTTAAGTTATACTTTATTTTTCTTTATCAATAGTAATTACTTAGTTAAATTAAGACACCACAAGTTATTATTATTTTAATTCCCATACACATGATAAATTTATTATAATAATCAATATTAAGTTTGTAAATGAAGTCCTTTATTTAAGCTCTTTTAATTATTTTTAGTAATCGAAATTGCATTAATATTAAGAAATCAATAAAATGTGATCATGAAAATATTTGGTTACAAATTGATGATCTAGAATCAAAATATATTTCTGTTTTTTAAATACTTTTTTATTCATTAGCAAACTTTGAAGATCCAGTTCAATTGGGTGTATATAAATTTATCATTATTAAGTTGCATCCTCTAACAAGACAAGTGCATAAAGTATACAAAATAAAAAACAAGTTTATTATATTTTTAGAATAAATTATTATTATTATTAATAGAGCTCATTATAATTAGTAATTTTTCCTTAAGCATTAGTAAAACTATGTAATATCTTTTCAAAAGATTGTCTTTCTTATTTATTTCGCTATTAAAAACTAAATCATAGTTTAAAAAATGATAACATTAATAAAGATCTAATTATTTATAATCTAAACTTGTGAATCAATATAAGATGAAATTTTTAGATGATATTTGTTATATTTATCTTTATTTTTTAGTTTAATCATATTTCTAAGGGATTTTAAAATAAAATAATGAATATCTTTTTTTATAATCTATAATTAAGAATCTATAAAATTTAGTATTAATGATATTATCCTTGAACAGCTGTTTTTATAACTGTATTCCCATTAAATGAAGCCTCTAATCTCCTTATCACATGAAAGAAATAATTATTAGAATCTAAGAAAATTTCTATAGTATTAATAAAATTTTTGGTATTACTTTGATTAACTAACAAAGATATGTAAAAATGAAATTAACAATTAAATCCTAAATGTAGTAAAGTATAAATATCTTGATTAACATAATTCAGCTATTTAAGTTTTATTAGGATTTTGGAATGACTTAATTTCCCTATATTTTAGTACTCCAGAAGGAATTTATTTAAGAACTATTAGCTTTAAGTAGATTTTGTATGAATTGAGTAAATATTACTCTTAATTATAAAAGGAAGATATGCAACTATGATCGAAAAATTAAAGAAGGGTACCATTGATTTTATGATTTGATAATTTAACATAAACAATGACGTTCATAATGTGAGAAAATTTTTAATGAAAATATACATATTCAACAGCATTTTGTATCCAATTACAATATAGAAAGACCCAAAAAATTTAGGAATTAAGTTTGGGCTATTGTATACGAAATTGAGACATTATTTAGATTTGAAGATCCATTTCTTCTAAACATAATTATAAGATCATTTTACTATACTTTTAGTATTTTTATGATCTTCTTAGTATGAATATCTATTATTTGTTAAACTTATGGTTTGATATTTTAGAAAAAATGTTTTATCTAAGTAAATCTAATAAATGAAGAGAAGCAACAGATAGACTATGTATTTGTATATTTTATATCATTATTTTATCTCCTCATTGACTCTCTTTTTACCATCAGCAGTCACTTTTAAGGTAACAACAATCTTGACCTTGGATCTATTATCCTCAAATTTCTGAGTGAATGTATTGATTTTATCAATGGTCACATAATCTAAGAGATAAATTATGAGCGTTACTCTATCTTTAAAGCTATTCAGCCACTCTCACTGCCTTTGAGATTGTATCACCTAAAGCATGGATCTCTACAACATCAAATCTCTTCAAATAAATTTTGGCAACAAATGCTGATGTTTTTGGATAAGTCTTTCCACTCAAATTATAAATGTTAGTCTCAGGGTTAACGAGAGTCTTCTTTTGTTAGTCCATTCGCTTTGAGGGATTTGTAATAAAAAATAAATATTGGTAAATTTCCTAATAAAATATAAAATAATGTCACTAAAGTTTTTTTTCTATTGCATCATCTTAATGTAAAACTTCTTATTCATTACTTTCCTTCATTTTAGAATCAGGTTTCTTATATCTTCCAATATTTATAATTCATATTATTTATTTACAAAAACAATTGATTCAAATAGTAAAAAGGGTGTAACAGATATTACTCAAGTAGCACTCCATTCTAATGTATCTATTAAATTATCTTCACCATAATGAGTAAATCTCTAAATATAATTTATTAAATAATCTTACTTCTTTAATCAAATCATTTATGTTTCTTGCAATTATATTCTTTTTAGGCTATTTGCTCTATTTTATGCTAATAAACTCTATAGAAATTGCCACTTAATTTAATGGATTAAGTCTAAGTCAACACAACCTAATTTGTGATTCCCTTGTAATAAGATATTTTATTACTAAAACATGACAGCATTTAAGTGGCGCATTATAGGATAAAATTTTGACTTATCTGGATTGTTAGTACAAAGCATATTTATTTGAAATTAATTATTGCTGTTACCTTTAAAGATATGAAAAAAATCAAATTTATTGCATATCTGATAAATTAAGTCTCTTTTATTGCATAAATTGGTAATTAGAATCTAGCATATATAAAAGTTCATATTGAAATCACTAATATATTTAATCCTACATGAAATCTACTTGAATTTCACCATCAGGAGCTTATGTCAAAAAATAAAAATTATGTTTTGTAGTCCTACTGTAGAGTAAACAGATTGATAATTTGCAATATTATTCGCTCCCTAAGAACTCAATCTTATTTAATCCTTCTTATATAAATTTAAATGCCCAATTGTATTTTTTCATCAATAACTAAATCAATTCTTCAACATCCAAAATAATCTTTGAATTTAAGAAACTCATTTAAGAAAATCAAAATTCTTCATATCTGTAGTAAATCTTATACAAACTATTGAAACGGTAGATTTAGAGATTGCAATTTGTACCTCCTATTACTTCAAAATTCCATTTTTATTCCAAGTGTTAAGAATATTTGCTTTATAAGTGTAACTAAAATTTTAATATTTTTTGAAGCTCTACTATTCTAATTCATTAACTAATTCACAAATGAGAATTATCCTCGGTGAAAAAATTAATATATTCAACTAAGTAATTTTTGGAAAATAGAAATTTAAATATATGTTTATTTATAATATAATTTACTTGCTTTACAAGTGAAGTTATTCAATATATATTTATAAACAAATGGCATAATCTAATTTAAAAATCAATATATGTATTTAAAATTTCAATTTTTTGAATTATTTCCAACTAATTATAAAATAATAAATTATACAAATAAACGTAATTTTTGGCATGCTTTTCGTATGAATAACTCTTTGAAAAATATAACTAAAAATTAAAATATATTTTTAAAGAATAAATAATTCATAGATTAAAAATGTAAGAACCAATATGATTAGCTCATTTTTAATAGAAGTGGATTGAGTAGCCATCAAAAGATTGCCCATCAGAAAAATATAGGTGCCAATTTTTAATTTATGATTATTTATGTTTTATATATCTTTTATATATGTATTTTAATTTTTCAATCTGTTTGCTGTATTATTTTCTTTTTTGACTCTTTGGGCATGTTTTAAATTCAAGGGAACTCTCCTATTATAATTTAGTTGCACTCCTATTTTTTTGTTATCATAATTTCTTAAGGTAATTAAATATATGCTTTTAAATTACTTCAAGCACTGCGAAGCCTGAATTATATTCATATCATTTGGACAAGCCTCTTAAACTTATTAAAAAGTCTTATACAAATTAATTTATTTTAATTCTTGACGATGCTCCCATGAATTTTTCTAGATTGGTAAAAGACAGAATTCTTTCGAAGTGGCCTCGCTTATTTTCACCACCATATTTTTCTGAGCTTAATCCTATGGAACTATATTAGAGTAAAGTCAAAAATAAGTTATCTAAATAGGTAGCCTAAGTAATAACTATTTATATCAAATTTTACATAAGTTGAGAAAGCTTTGGAGAATCAGGTTTTTATGAATGAAATCATATACATATAATCAAATTAAACAATTATAGATGAATAACGATATAGATATCGCCTAGTTAGTTACCTATTTTTATAATTGGAAAAACTGAATAGGTATTATGATAGAAAGATACCTAAAAAAATATTTTAACCAACTATATTTCAATTTTTTTTTTTATTAAATTTCCTAATTTTTCTTTAAGGGAAGGATACTATTTTATGCTACCTTTAATTTGATATTTATAAAATTCTAACTATCTGTTTTTAATTAGATATATGAAATGTCTATTTTTAGTATTTTATTGATGTTTATGAAAACTTCATCATTTATTATTTTTTATTTTAAGTCTTACTCTTTTTAACATTTTTACACAATTTATGTTAAAAGTTTAATCAATAATCAATAATTTCATGAATAAAATACAATTTAATTTTGAGAAATTATAATTTTAATCTACGCTAGCTTATGGATAGAGCAATGATTTGAATTAAACTTTTAAATATTTAATATCATAATTAAACTAATAATTCATTGGTAACATCAATTATTTAAGATAAAAATTGTACTTTTTAGTTATCAAGATTTTATTATGAAAATTATTCAAACATCTTGATCTCTGATTTCATTTATTCTATCATTAAATCTCTATTTCTCATTTATTAATGAATATTTTATAAGTCTATTTAATATTACGTTTTTATCTTTTATAATTCTTTATCTCTTTCTTCATTCATTTTTTATTTTTATAAATCTAAATTAGGAAATTCTTGGATTCTAACTTATTATTCAATATATGTATCTGAAGGTACATTCTTTAAATTTTATAGTTCAATATCTTTTTATTTTGATTCCTCTGTTAATAATTATATTTTTGTATTCAAGTAATTAATCTAAATCATTATTTTGTAATACTTTCTTTTCATAAATTTGTTGCATCAACAGTATTTCTTGTTATTTAAGTTATTCAAGCTTCTTTATTTCTTAATCCATAACGTTCAGAAATTATTAAATTTAATAAATGGGATGAGATATAAAATAATCTTAATAACATAAAAATAATAAATGTTTTTTATAGAGCATGCATATATCTTAAAAAATATGGTAAAAAGAAATAAACTAAGATTCAATTTAAGAAAATTTAAGATAAATATCTATTTGAAATATATATCTTGTATTTAGTGTTGTTATTAAGTTTTAAATACTATTATTATCAAATATAAATAGCTTCTTCGATAATATTATTTATTTTCGTAGTCTTAAACATAAACAAAGTATATTATTATCTAATTAATATAATTACTTAAATTCATGAAAATTGTTTAAAAAACTTTAAATTTATTAACAACTTCATAAAGTAAAAATTATGTTTTGTATATTTCTGAATCTCTAATAGAAATAGAAAGAAAGAAGAATAGTTTTTTTTTTATTTTACATATTTGTAAATAGAAATAAAAGTAAAATTGATAATAGATTTTAAAGAATCTAAAATTTACTCAAACGATTTTAAAGAAAAAAGAATTAAGAAAATTATATAGTTTATATAAATATAGTTTGAATGAGAATTATGAAATCAAAAAATTTGGAATGAAATTTTGATAATAAATAATGATAATTTATTTTATACTAGGACTTGTATATTGTGTGAATGGAATACTTGATTATCCTACAGCATGTGATTGTAAAGAGCATATAGATTAAAGTGCTTGTGAAAGTCATAATTGCCATTGGGGCTAATCGGAATGTAGAGTGGCCTCGTGTGATGAGAGATCATTATAGAATTGCATAAATGCATCTTAATTTTTGAGTGATAATCCGCTTTACTGTTTTATTAATAATGGAAGATGTGTAAAATTTACAAGATGTGAAGATATTCAAATAAGTTAAAGTAATGTAGCATAAGCAAGGGAATAATGCTAGTTTTATTAATGTGCTTATGATCTTGTTAGTGGATATTGTTTTAAACCAGAGAAATGTGATGAAATTTATGATTAATATACATGTGATAGTTTCTTAATAGCTAAAAGTAACCCATTAGAAATAGATGCAATATGTTATTGGGAAGGTATGTGTAAAGAAAGAACTTCATTTATTGATGATTGTGAATCAATAAAAGATAAGGACATTTGTATATAAGGAGGTTGTTAATATTAAAATGATAAATGTAAAGAGATTGATTGCGACAGTAGAAGTATCAAAGAATGTAATGGAGAATATGTTGATCATTAAGGAAAAGTGTTTGTATGCTATGAAAATAATGATAAATGTGAAAAGAAATAGACTGAGAAATTTCATAAAGAAATGTGCAATTCAATGATTGGACATACATATAAGGAAAAATAATGTAAAAAATGTATTTCTTATGATAAGCATTGGAAATGATAATTATAATATTAAATAATATTAGCGTAAATTTAAAATTCATTTTTAAAAACAAATATTTATTTGTTTGATATTTGTTTCACACTATTTGTTCAGTTATGAATTATTATTTAAGTTTAAAATAATTTTCCCACAGCTGTTTTGAATTCATTTGGAGTTGATCTGTTAGGAATAAAAATAATTTTGTTGATTATGTAATTAAATATATATTCATAGTACAATTTCATAGTATTTTAATCTTAAACTGCATAAATCTAACTTCAAATTTGATATCAAAATATTTCAAAATATTATAAATCAAATAATATTTTAAAACTTATTTAAACTTTTTTATTTGATTCTGTTCAAATCTCCTTAGAAATAATATAACTTAAGGGGAATCTAACCAGTTATATATTAAAAACTCGAACTTGTCATTTAATTATCAAAAGCGAGAGATAAAATTAAAAATTATATCTAGTAGATTATATTATTGTAAACTTTTAATCATAAATTTATAGAATGATTTGATTTCATATATTTTTGAAATAAAAAAATATGATAATTTTTTAATGATTTCAAAATTTCATGATATTGGAATATAAATATAAGAGAAAGAGAGCTAATATTCATAGTAAACTTTAATAATTAAAAGGATTCATATTAATTCTAAAAAGAAAATTTATTAAATTTGAATGAGAAAGTTAAAGTTGAATGATCATTTATTCTTATTCAAGAGTTCTAGAGAATTTATATACTTACAAATCTTAATTATTTTATTAAGTTCATAAAGAATATTTAAAGACATGTTTCATCAATGGTTTGTATTATTTGTTATTTATTCATAATAATTCCTTAGAAAAACAAAGTTAACTTATTATGCTCAGCTTTATGATTTTTTAAGTATTCTTAGTCCTTATGAAAAATAAAAGTAGGAAGAAGAAATTAAATTTATATTCAAATAATATTTACAAATGATATTTATTACAAATTTATTATGCTTGCAAAAAATACAAAACCTATGCATAATTATAAAATTAGCAGTATCAATAGATTAAAAGTCTATATTACAAATATTAAATGAAATAACAGATCAATCAGAATTGATAAGTAATATTTGTTTTAGATTATGTTTGTACAAATAGAACGTTAAAAATTCTATCAGTCCATTGATAGGAAATAAACATTCAGTTAATTAGATAATGTTTTTGAAAAGATGAATAAAATAGAAAAGCACTTAAAATGTATAACTATTTTCAATTCTATTTATTGTCGTTTTTAGTTCAAATTAGATTAAAAAATAATGGATATTGATTATATATTAAAATATTCTTATGGATAACAGAAGTTTAGAATTAAAGGGAACAAAAGTAAAAAAGATTGATTAAATTAAGAGAAGAATGAATAGGAACAGTGATGAAAATATTGCCATTTCACTTTTGAATTATAATAGATAATCTATATAAAATTAAATTAAAAATTAAATGATTTCAAATCCTATGCTTGAATCTGAATAGAATAATTAACAGACGAGAAGTGGATAATCTTAGGGAACTTATTAGATAGTAAAATCGAATTAAATAGAACTTTCTGTCAAAAATAAACTTATTGAATAGGAAACAGAGTATCCTAAAGTGCCATAATCAAGGATATCAGAAAAATTACTTTGCACAAAATGCAATTAAGTTGTAGAATCTGATGTTCAATATGAAATGGGTAAATGTAGTTATATTGTTATGATTGTTTTGATTGTGGGAATCATTACGGCACTTTTTGCTTTCCTACCATGTCTACTTGATAATTGTAAAGATGCTAAACATAGATGTTCGAAATGTACCAAACTTATTGGTACCAAATAATTTATGTGTGGATGATACCAATTACTTGTAAACTATATATTATTATTAATATTATATGATGATCAGATCCTTTCATTCGCTTTCTTTTCATTAAACTTCATACGTACCACCTTAGAACTAACTTAGAAGAAATAGCTGTCATTGTTCCCATTGTTCTAGTTCAAATATTAAATAAATCACATTGCCTAATTAACAATATGAAATCGTCATGCATAGAAAAACAAGATTGGCAAATTTAATTTTAAGTAATTTCCAACCATCTGAAAAATATTTGCGATCTAAACACAAATACAAGAACTTTCAAATCTTCTCTCGCAATAGATAATATTTGCTATAAACTTCGAATCAATC
This sequence comes from Paramecium sexaurelia, assembly GCA_000733375.1. NCBI lineage: Eukaryota > Ciliophora > Oligohymenophorea > Peniculida > Parameciidae > Paramecium > Paramecium sexaurelia. Next base: position 42,144 of record JPFM01000120.1, on the reverse strand, counting down.
TTTGCATAAATCACCATCTCCGAATTTACAAGATGAAATCAAACAATATTCCTAAAACAAAAAATCATCACCCAAATATTCCCATCACTCAAATTCTAAACAATCCAATACATATTTTTTAAATCATCTTAAAACATAAATGACAAGAATGGATAACAACTTAAATTAATTAATTCATACAAGTAGATAATAAATTACTGAACCAGACGAACTTATAATTACCTCCAAAAGAACCAAATAAGCTATTATTAAAACGATTAAGACACACCAACCATACAAATCAGCATACAGCATTCCTCTCAACAAAAAAGCCCTTCCACCAAAGAAATTAAATACATAACCTACCAATCTTCTTACCAGAACACAACAAAGCTTATCAAAATATGCCATAAATTGTATTAATTGATAAATCTGTAACATATTGATGTCTTTTAAACCAAAATTTATATTATTTCTATTTTATTTCCCTTTTTAAAACCTATTTTCATATATAAATTTCCATTCAATTTTATTGGAATCATTGAAGATTTAATTATAAAAATAATTTATTTCACAATTTATATTATAAATTTTTAAAACATCAAACTAAACTTCATTAAAAAGGATTTTTAATAAATTTAATAAATGTAGAATTAAATGTTATTTTCCTTTTAAAAATAATTTTTTTTGATCTAATCCTCTTATTAAAAATATACTAATTTTATATTTTTTTATCTTAACATAAATAAAACAAATAATTATCTTATAAATAAGGTAAGTTAAGTTGAAAGATCTTTACTTACAAAATGTACAATTAATTTTATTTATTATAATGTATATATATATATATATTGTTCATTTAACTTTGACTCTATCAAATAGTTTATCTACGACACCATTCAAATTGTTTATCAAACTAAGGGAATGTTGATATAAATTATCATGTTTAACTGTATCAAACAGAATCAAGCAATCATTTCCTTAATCTAATGTGCCATCAATTTTTTTATCTAAAATTAATTCAGATAATCTAACACAATTAATTTATATTATACTTTCTTTAAATTATTTCTACATCAATTTACATTCTTTATGTAATATAATCAATTTAGACTTTAGAGTAAGGTTAGATAACTTGAAATAGATTCATTTCTAACAATACATCATATAACTATTTGATATGTAATCTCATAACTTTATCTCCTTCAATTTCCTCTTTAAATTCATCTAACACTTTAGTAAATTCAATAAGAGATTTCTTCTAATTGCTATGAGATATAGCTTTCATAGCTTCTAAGTGCTATTTGAAATATAATAATTAATTAAATACTCTGCCTGCATATTTCAATCCATGCTTTCCAGTTAAAATTTACTTCACTTCATCTGTAGCTCCAACCATAATTTTGCATAATAACATATACTTAAGTGTTCCTAAGGCCCTTTTGTCTTCAAGGTTATTGAAGGCTTCAAAAGCTTCGTAGAAATAGGAATAAGATGTTCTGTAGTCTCTTTCTTCTGCATACAAAACACCAGCCATCATATCAATCTCAGCTTATACATGAGGTGGACAATAGATTGTATTAGAGCAAGCTCTAGCTGCTGTCAAAGATGCTTTGGCTTTGGCAAGATTAGTTTATCCAAAATGCAATTTGCTCTCAATGAGATAGATTTCCAAGAGCAAATGTTTATCATCAGCCTTTCTTACTTCTCCTACAATTTTATCTATAATTTCAATTCCTTATGTGAATTTTTCTTATTCATTATATAATGTTGCCAATCTAATTTACATCTTATGCTTTAAGTAATTCTTTTTATCTCTTGCACATTAATCAATCAAAAATTAACACATTTCAACTTATAATTCAATAGTGTTTTCCAATTATGCTACTTGATCAATCATTAGTCTCATAATTTTTGCTGCTCTTGTTTAGTTGAATCCAGAGAAATCATGAGTTTTCATAATTTAATATACTTATTCAGGTTTGTTTTGTTTGCAGTATAATTATGATAATTTATTATATGCACTTTCCTTATGTTTCAAATAGTCTTCAGATTTTGAATCTTTTTTCAATCATGATTAAAATATACCGAATGTTAATAATTTCAATAATGCATTTTCCTGATTACTTGCATCTAATCTAGTATTGTCAATTTCTTGTAAGATTGTTTATAATTCCTCTCCAAGTGTTGCCATTCGTATTTAATTTATTGATTTAAAATTAAAAATTAATGATAAAGAATACTAATGTGAACTCATTTAGGTTTGATTTTAATTTATACTATTGAGAATTTGAATCAAATTCATTCAATATTAGTTATTTCATATCTCATCTCTTCTAAATGAATTTTCTCTTATGTTTATCTGGGTTTTGATAATTTGGATATAAATAAAAAGATTTGTTAACTAAAATAATAATCTTGTGTTAGAAATGAATACTGTAAATGAGTTAAGCGAAGTGTCATGCGAGAAATTAATAAACATAGAGAATGAAAAAGAGAATTCATTCACATATGAAGAACCTCATTATAGAGTAGACAAAGAAATGGTAATTAATCTATTTAATTGAGTTTAGTCGGAAGAATAGTAGGATGATATTCAATTGTAAATCTATTCCCCATAGTAGTTTTTGCACTACAAAAAACCAACTCCAGTGAATTTTGATGAATTCAATTTAGATGAAGATCCTAAAAAGAAAGTGTGCATCTAATGTGAAAACACTACTGCTGAGTAATCAGAAGTTGAACCTATGGGAGATTTGGAGAGATTAGCTGAACAACTATAAAGAGAAAATCAAAAGAAATATTCTTATCCAAAGAATTTGCCTGCTCCTTCTAATGTTGATAATCATCTAGAAGAATTAAATATGCGATTTGCACCTTCTTTAAAATAAGATGAATTCATTTCAACTTATGTAAAAGGAGATGATCTACTCAGAATCAAAGTAGGATTATGTGATGAAATTTTGAATGATGAAGAGACATTGAAATTTGAAGATTGGGTTGAATAATTGTGTACATCAACTAATCATGAATCTCTAAAAGAAATGGCAAGAAAATAGAAAGTTAAAAGATATCTAGAAAAAAAACATAATCGTACATATGAAAAGAAAGTTCATTATCATATTAGATAAAAAGTAGCTGAAGAGAGATTAAGAATTAAAGGTCGATTTGTTACATGGGCTTAAGTAAATTATATTTAAATTATAAAGGCTTTAAAAATGTTAAATGAACAAGATTAGAGAAAATCTTGGAGCTATAATGATTATGTAAAAATCAAAGGTTTATTGAATGAAAGGTTTGGAGCAATTAAAAGCGAGAAATCACTGAGATTTTGAATGCTTAGAACTTCTGTGTATTTAATATTATATTTAATAATGGATAAATAGTGTTCCTATTGTAAAAAAAGATTTTCCTTTATCAAACAAAAAAAACCCAAATTGTATAAGATGTAGACTTATTGTATGTCTTGATTGAAATATTATGAATTAAAAGCAGAAATATAAGTTAATTATACTTCCTTAATTTCATCTTCTATATTTAAAACCTTGAAAAAGGAAGAAGTATGTTTACTATGCAAATCTGATTGTTTGGGTTTATATTTAGGGAAATAATTAGAACACTTTTAATTGTCTTTGAATAAAGTAGCAGAATGGTAATTTGATATTTTTTAATAATCACTCAATCTAGAGTAATGCAATTATTATATAAAAAATGCCGAAGCTTAAGACGATGAGAAACAAAATCTTGAATGAATTAAATCTGATTTATTGAAAGTATTCTATTAAAATTAAATTAATGTTTCATAACTTAAGAAATTTTTAAATAATCTTTTCAAGATTGGATGTTCCATCCAATTTATTAAAGAAAAGGTTAATTAAGTTTTTGAGGACATAAAATATTTATTAATAATTTTAAATTAAAATTCAGAAGTTAGGTATTCTTGTGAATTATTGTAAACTTCAATTTTCACCTAAATTAAATAAAGATTATGCTGCTTTATAATTATTAGAATAACTTTATTAATTAATTCCATAAAAATAATGGCCTAATTCAACATAAATACCAAATTTATAAACACCTATCTAAGATTTAAATTTGTGAAATACATGGAGTTTATTTATTAAAGGATTCATTTTATTTTCTTAAAATTTGATTTATAGATGAAATCTAAATTAATTAAAAGTATTTGAATATTGATACAAAAATGCTTTTTAAATCTTTTTGATAATTTTGGCTTTGATTACAAAAACCATCAAAAATAGATTTTAACCATAAATGAATACAAATGTATATGATTTAATGAACTACATTCGAGCTATCACTTAAATTAAAACTTTATTGGACTAAAATTAGGAAATTATTTACATATATTTTTGAATCCAAAAGTACAATAGAATAAATATTTAATGTCTTAAATAAATTATATTTATTATGATAAAGTATTTAATATCAATTATAGAAATACACAAAAACATAACTCGATTTTTAGCATTGATAAAAGTAGACTTATAGGCACTTTACCTTAAATTACTACATAATAAAATTCATAAAAGATGTGAATGTTTTAAATTTTTAGGATGAATAGAATTTATAAATAATAATTCAATTAATGAAGATGATTTGAATAAAAGAAAAAAGAACTTGATAAATGTGAAATAAAATATCTTTAAAATTAGACATAAAATATAAAATAAGTTTCTAAATAAGTTCATGAAATTATATGAAGATTATTGAAAATTGTGGTTTGATATTTAAGAAGTAATAAGGAATAAAAATACATGAATAGAGATTTATATATTGTTATATTAAATATAAGAGATTGTGTTTTTTTTTATATTATAATTGGAATTCATAGAATTTATTATATGATAAATATAATAATTGTATATATTAATTCAAATGATTTATCAAGAAAATGAAAAATATAAATTCTCCACAAAGGATTACATCAATCCCAATTCATCTTTCAAAAAATATGTAAAACAAGAAATCAAAGTTGAAGATGAACTATAAATTAAGATAGAAGAAACTCATAAATCATAATAATCAACTGAAGATTTTTAAGAGTCCTCTCAAATTCACAATATAAACAAGAAAGGAAGGATTCAAAAGAATAAAGATAAGCATTAAGCTTATAAATCTGAAACAAAAAACATTCCCAAAAATTTCGGAGTGTTGTTAAAAAAATTTTTATGTATTCTATTTAAACTCAATTTTTTTAATTATAGGTACTTAAAATGCAGACAATTAGGCAATCAAAGCATTTTTAAAAAATGGGGAAAGTAAAAAAAACTTTTCAAGACAAGATTTTTCAAAGCTTTTCAGTGATGAAAGTGCAGCAGAGTTATCAAGAAATTACTTCTCAGGATTTTAAATAATCCATGATCTCATGATAAGTGAAAAAATATAAGATGTTAAAAATCATCTAAAATACATTAGCAAATTTTATAATTCTACTTTCAATAAAGAGGAACTTGATGAATTAAAATTATAATGACAAAGTTTATTTTATAAATAAAACAATTTTTTCAATAATTAAATGCTTTTATCCTATTTAAAACTGACTTTTTTTAATTAAAAATAAAATAGATTACTAATTCTAATTAAGTTTATCAATCTATCATAGTTAATCTATTATCATAAGGAAATCATACAATTTTAAGTATCAGTTAGATAAATTTAATTAATAAACCCAACATATATATATCAATTAATTTACTAAATTAATCCTTTAATAAAATTCTATTTTATCTTATATCTATACACACATTTATTAAATCATTAGAGATCTTTGTTGAAATAATAAAACTAAGTATATTTTTATATTTTATTTAATAAATTATAATTCTTAAGGGGGGGGGGGAGAAGAGAATCAAAATTATTATAATATAATACGGCTTATGACGGTAATATGTAGAGGGTAAATATATTAATAATTTTAATACCAATAATGGAAGACAGCTGTGTCTTACACTTGCTACAATAGACATCTCTAACAGTTGGAAATTAATTTTCCAAATAAAATGAACTAAGTGACTCATTAAGCAGTTAAGGAACTAATAATTAGGGGGAAATGTCATTTACTTTAAACGTAATAAGTATACTTACTATGAATAGGAAGGAAGCAAGAAGTCTTTAAACACTAAAAAGAAAATCAGCAAAGACTTGACTTAAAATGTAAAAAAAAATCAAGGCCATTGGACTAGTTAAGAACATTAAATATATGTTGAGTTCCTTAAACAACATCATAATACAACTATGCAAAATCAATAAAATAGAAAAAATAACAAAATCTTTAAACTCATGTCTATGACTATAGGGACAAGATCTCCATCTTAATGCAGGTATAAAATATTTATATGAAGATCCCACCATTAAAAATTTAATCCTTTCACACTAGCAGGATAAAAGAGAAACAAAAAAAACAAGAAGAGAAACAGTAATTTTCCTATTAATATATTTAGATGCTGAAGGCTTACAATTTGCAGTAAGAGAATAAGACTACTTCACTCCAGAAATTAAATCGTAAATAAGTATCAATATATAATGAAATAAAGATCCTGTTCGCATAGATTACTTGTCAAACTATGAAGACTCTCGTCCTTAGTTATAAAACTTTTGTTGTAATTCAAATTATGACAGTGATTGTTATTATCAATAAAATTGCTACTAATATATAGATGAACTACTTGAATGAAGTAATTTGTAGTCTATTTATTTTGTTTTAAATATTTAAATCATTGTATTAAGAAATATTTTTCAGTCTTTTAAAAATAAATTTATCATTTCTATTATAGGCATCATTTTTATAGTTTAGTATCAATCCTAAGGCTATAATTCATTATTTATAGACATTTGTTCAAATTTGTTTTTTATATTTATAAACATTTATAAAAGTAATTAAAAATCAATATTTTTAATTTTACACTTAACAGAATTTTTACTTCTTATTCTTCATTTGAATAATTTAACATCAAAATTAATTCTTTATATTATTTAAACAATTTTAATATAATATATATTGCACATATTTTTCATAATCTAAAGAATTATATAAATTTGTTAATCAGTTCCAAATTTATTTTATTATTTTATTATTTTTTATATTATTTAATATAATATTAATGGATTCTCATTCTTTATCATTATTTAAGATGAAGCAATAAAAAGAAATATAATAGGCACTTTTATATGAAAGATAAATTAGAGAGAAAGAACTGCAAAAAAGTTAACTTGTACTCAAATCTTGCGAAAGAATGTCATTAATTACAGATAGATAATTATAGAAATTGAAATAAAGTCAATTGTCAGCAGTTAAGCATTAATAAAATGAGCATAGATTCAAATCATTAGAGAGCGATACAATTCATACAAGGCAATAAAATAACTTAAACTTTTAGACCTAAATTAGAGTTAGAGTAAGAAGCTTATGATAGATGGATTAAATATCAAAAAAGATAACTAAGAAGGATTGAAACAGAGAAGTTGAAAAAGTTTGAATCCAAAATTGAAAGAGCTGAAAGAATAAAAAATATGAAACAAGAAGAACATAAAAATAAATAAAAATTACGTATAGAAACAACAATTTAAAAAGAAAAGATCCATGATGAATACACACATAGGCTTCATGTAAATATTCAAATATAGCATTTTTATATAGAAATTGTAGAAAAAAGAATACGCAAAGTAAATAAAATTTGTTTGACCATTATAAAATGTTTAAAAAGCTTTAAAATTAATTTTTCTTATCTTTATTTTCAATTATATTGATAAAAAGCATCATTATGAAATTTAATAAATAATTGAATCATGATTTTCTCTGAACTGAACTGATAGGTCTTATTTTTTGTAAAATCCTATTTTGTGATTCAATAACAACTCTATTTTAATTGTATCTTCTATTCTCAATATTATACTTCTAAATAACTTCATCACGTTCTTTAATATAACATTATAAATATTAATTTACCTCTTTGCATTGAAGCAATCTATTATTTACATTTGTCCTGAATTATTATCATTTAGCTTTATAATTCTTTGATCATGTCTCTCAATTTATTTGCATAACATCTTAACGTACTTAAATCCATTGATAAAAAATTAATTTAATCTATTTGATTGTAATCTATTTCAATTACAATCTAACTTTAAGATTATTTTAATTATTTATTATTAGTTTTAATTGTTTTTTCAATAGTGGAAGGTTTCTTTGTTATAGTAGCTGAAACACTTTTTGTGTCTAAATATAAAAATAAACTAAGTAAATTTAATAAACTACTTTTTGTGTTTTATTTTATTTGGAAGATTAGGCTTATCTTATTTAGGAATACTAAATGATTTCAATCCTCCACTATATCCCCCCGTTTCAATCTTATCAATTACTTTTACTTATTTTTAAATGATGTCATATAAATCTAAAAGTTCATCAACAATTTCAGCTATTTATTATCTATAATATGATAATAGTCATTTTACTTCTTTTTATCTCTATACTATTTAAAAGAAGATAGAAAATTTTCTATTTCTTTATTTTTTTCATTTAAATGATATTCATATTATTATTTGCATGTGTCAAGCCATTTTTAATATTCTATTTTTATCTGCTCCAATTACTTATTAAATTCTTTTTCAGCTTCATTTCTAGCTTATCTTCTTACATCTTGTAATTTTAAATTTTCTGAGGACTTAGTTTATGCAGCTTGAGGAAGATTAAAGATAGATGTTACTTTATCTTCTAAAAGATTTTTAGATTCATCTTATAGCTTTTTGATAAATTGATCTCTCTCTGAGTTTAACTACCTTAAAGCATCATCTCCACTCATTTTTGCCATATTAATTTAATCCTTCAATTTTTTATTTATTTCCCTCTATTCTAATAATTAAGATTGATATCTTTCTAATTTATTATGAAAATCCTATTTTAATTCTTCATTCTTTTTTTATAACTCAGCAATTTCATATTATTGTTACTCTAATTATTCTTTAAGACTAATATTTTTTTATAAAGCTTCCTATTAATTTCTAAATATTGTGATATCTTTTGCATTTTTTGCTGATAGCCTTTCTAAATCAATATCTAAACCAAGTATTTTCTATAAATCTTAAAATTTTTTTTTTCTATCCAAATTCAGTTATTCAATTTTCTACTTATTTTCTTATATTTCTTCTTACAATCTTTTTATAACTTTGTCTTATTAAGAATTATTTGGAGTATCTAATCCTAAAAGAGATTGTTACTTCTTAATTAAGACTTGAACATTCTTTGTTCTATCTAAATATTGTAAAGTAAGCAAACATTCTTCATAATTTGATTAACTTGGATTTATAGTCCCAATTAATATAACCTAAGTATTACTTTCAATAATTAAAGATGAAGTTAATTTAGATTCCCTTTTTGGAATAACTTTATTTTGATTAAACAAGTTCAAGCATTTATTCAAGATTTGATGGCTTGATGATATCAATATAGCTTCTTAATATTTTTCTCCTTCTGTTATATTCTTAGCAACTCTTTCAGATCCTGCCAAATCTACAAACTATACTTTTGTATTTTAATTTAAGTGCAATGTAATCATAACATGAGTTCTCACCTGTCTCTTTATATCAGTGTTTCTGACTATTCTTATCATGTCCCATAAATCATTAATTAAGAATATTTATCTTCTTGTGAAATCTTCAGTAATAAGATTAGTATTAAGATCTTTGATCTAATCAATATATATCTCTTAAAATGATGCTTCCACTACTTGACCTTTCTGTAAAATTGTTTACACAAATTATGGAACTATTCCAGGATTTTGAACATTTCCAAATAAGGAGTAACTTTTCCCACTTCCTGATTGTCCATATGATATAATACAAGCATTTTTATTTTAATAGTCAAAAGTAAATACTTCATCAAAAAGGTCTTTTTGCGATGAAGTTGATGGAAAAATTTTATTATAGGAGTACTATTACCACTCAGCTTATTTATTGGTAGGATCCTAAGTTCTTTAGAAGAAATACTTTGATAGAGATGACATTCTAATCTATATTCAACATGGATTAATCATAATCAATTGGTCTTACTCTTAAATAAACTTTATAATTATTCATATAAATCAGTATATTCCAAATTCCCCTGCTATTTAATATTTCCCAGGACCAGGTGTTATTGTTTCATAACTTCCAAAACGTTTTACTTTAGAAAATTTAGGGATTTGACAATTGCTCCAATTAGAATTAATATATTTAGGTGACATTTCAGTTCTCGGTCTATATTCTTAAGGTCCAGGTGTGCCTTCTGTTATTTAGCCTGATCTTCCAGAACCAAAACCAGCAACAAATGATTTTGAATGTTCTTTTACTTCAATATCATACTTTCCAGGTCCAGGTGAACATGTTTCATTCTCTAACATAATCATATTTATGTACTTGGTAATAATTTTAATCCAAAATGAGTAGCCTTATTAATTTATACTAAACTTTGAGCTACTTCATATATTCCAACAGGAGGAACTTCAGTTTTTAATTTTGTTTATGTTCTACCAACACCCATTGTATGTTTTTTCAAATTATTCACTTAATTCTGCTTCTTTGATTAGATTTAATAATATCCAGGACCTGGAGTTTTTGTTCCCAATTTAGAAAAATCTACTTTTGAACCAGATCCAAAAGATACTCCTTTGTTTGGCGAAACCAGATCAGTCTTAATTTAATAAAATGAAGGTGAGTTACTAATTTGTTATTAATTTAATTTACTCTCGCTTTTCTTAGTAATTAAATCTTGAAGACTTTGAAAAAGTATATAGCTATTTACTTTTGGAGTTATTTAATGGATTCTATTTGACTTATTTGAATTATTCATAATTTTATGGACTTTTCATTTTTTTATAATTTAATGAGAATAATTGTATATTATCATTTTAAATAGGCTTCAACAAATTATTGTAAATTAATTTAAGGAACCTTATCCTTATCATCATCTCTTTAATTCTATGTATTTGCTGCGTATTACAACATCCCTTTTAAATCTTCTTCTGATATATTTTCTCCCAAACTCTTAGCAACCATCATTAATTCTTCCAAACCTATATAACCATTAGCATCTCTATCAAAGACTTCAAAAGCATCTCTCAAATCATCTTCTCCACTTTTTGCCTTTTCTTCTTACATCATTAATAAATTCTTAAAATCATTAAAATTTAATTCTTTGTCTTCTGCTCCTTCTTCTTTCTACTTTTATCTTAACTCTCTAACCATTTATTAAATTTCATCCTAAGAGAAATTATAACCTAAAGAACGAAAAACTGAAGTAAGTTCCTAAACTATTTAATAATAAATGCTTCACTATATACCAGATATACTTTTAGATTTATTTTTATCAAATATTTCAAAAGCTTCTTTGATTTCTGCTTCTCTCTCTAACTGATCTTCCACTGTTAATTATTACATATTGAAATATATTATAAAATTATTATCACTTTAACAAATTTTAAATGTTCTAAATCAATTACATATTAACAGGTGATGTATTTAATTGTTTTAAATTCCCTTCTAACTTTACAAGAGATTTCCTCATTCTCTCTATGGAAATAGAGTCCTTCTTTTAATAGTAATCTTTATTATTATTCTAATTTCTTTAAGTCAAATCCTAATTATAAATAATAAATATTACATATTCAATAGATTTTAATAAGTTTACTACTTATTCAGGAGGTAAAGTTGTTAGAATCTGAAAATAATGAGCAAGATCATAATCTGATTGTTCAAATACGGATAAACTTTAAATGAGTTTTATCAATTTTTCATGATTCATCTTTGTTTTCCATTTCATAGTCAATTCAAATATAATTGATAAGTGTTACTTCAAATTAAATTTCTCTTTTTTCTTTCGTGCATCAATCTAATCAATTATCTACTCTAAGAACTAAGGTTAATAATTCGGTAGATAAGTTAATGACAATGCTAAAGATTGTAAAGAAGAATCATTAAATTTTGAAAAATCTTATCTTAATAGAAACTTTATCAAATTTTCAATTAATATATTAAGTTCGTTTGTTAAGTGTTTATCTCTTATTTTAATCACACTTGATAATAGAATAGTAACGTCTTTCGAATCTAATTTATATATTAGATCTTGTTATTCTATAAATTTCGTTGTCATTGCTTGAAATAAATCTATTAAATCTTAAATTAAAAAACTATTGTTAGTGTCCTTACTTATACTCTTAATTACAAATGCTAAATGAGGATATTTTTTAACCACCCATTCTTTTTTATTCTCTAAATGAGGTAGCAAAGATTAAAGAAGCAGTTTCCATTTATTAGTAAATTCAGGATTACTTAGATTTATCTGAAATTTTAATACAGCCTATGAAATGATAAATATCATGTCAAATTATTGTAAATAAGTAAACTTCTTAAAATCACATATCATAAATTATTAAAAGTATAAATTCAAAGTCTATTAGTCAGCAATACCTAAAGACAAACTATGCGAAATCAACTAAAGAACTCCATTATTAATAGTATTCATATTGGAATTGATTGTCTTCAAGAGAATTTCTTTATTTGATTTATTACAAAAAAGATTAGTTTGATGTAATGAAATAAGCAATGTCAACAATTATTCAAAGTTAATAATTTAAGTGTTTAGATATTCTGATAAAGTTGAATTAAAAAGGGATTATTTACCTTTGTTTATAGATTCAATTATATTAGAAAATTTGATGCTGTCACCTTAAGGACCATATTAAGAAGTTTTATCAAATTTATCCATTTCAAATTATTCAAAAAAGTGATTAAGCTTAGAGAATTAGTAATATTTGGGAAAATTAATTTGATTGCACAATTTTTGCACTAATAATTTTCTTAACATTTTAATTATTAAATATTAATTTATAAAAATAATCATTTTCTTTAAAATATTGAAAGTAAAGATTATGTTGAGCTCTATTCTGACAATAAATTAGTTTTTGATTATAGTAATTTTTATAACCCTTTACTATTGAAATTAGTGAGTTTTCTAACATCATCCTCTGAATTGAATCTAGCTGTTTCTGGATTGTCCTCTTCTGTTAATTCTGTTAATTTTATCATCGTATGTTCAGTTGCTTTTAATAAAGGAGTTGATTTTTTTATTGGTTAAGTATTTTCTTTATTTTCCTTGACTTATAAAATGCTTGAATTTGTTTTTTAAGTAGATAAGTCTTTTTTTGAACTATAACATTCTTAATTCTTTTTTAATATAGATTGATTACAAAAACTAATAAGATTTTTCAAATGTATTGAAATATCAGCATTTTAATCATTAACATTAGTATTATTATTATTATTATTATTATTATTACTATTATTATTATTACTATTATTGTTATTATTATTACTATTCATTATTTTAGTACTCTATTAAGATTCTAATAAAGCCTTTATCTAAATATTAGCACCTGATGAATTAGGTTTTAACAATGGTTGACAAGTTGCATATTAACTGATTTATCTTTAAATACTAGTTGTTTCATTTATTGGTGAACTACTTGTATTTTTATGTTTAGTAAAACTGTGAGAACTAACTTTTCGATTTAAATCTTCATGAGATTACAATTATAATCTTTTTTTGTGTGTTAATGATTTACCAACTACCTCAGTATGTTATTTTTTTAATTTAACATTAACAACTTTTGTATTTGGTGATTTAGGTTAAGGTTATTAATTTATTGGAGTTGTTAATAATTATTTTTTGAATCTCGTTGTACTTTGTGGATTTTAAAGACGATCAGTATTGAATTAATATTGTGATGGTGATTTTTAGAGCTTATTTTATCTTTGCGATGATTAAATCAAATTGCTTGTGGATGAATTTATTTAATTTAGATCTAATTGAGGGATTTTCTTTCTTATTTAGATGTCAAGGTTGCTTTCCTCAATGAACTACGGAAGAATGTCCTTTAATTATTGGGCCTATTGCGATGTGATGGTAATTTAGTCAATATGATTTTGACACTGCCTTGACCGGATAATAGCATAATTTTACCTTAAGCAATGGAAAAATTGAAGCAAGTGAAGATGCTTTAACTTGAGTCAAGTCTAAATTTGAGGTTTAATTTGATTCAATAATTGAGATGACATTGATCAATTCATAATCAGGTTCTTATTCTTTGGAAAGGCATTGTTCCAAATAATCCTTTTTTAGTTAGCTTAAGTAAAGCATTCTATGAACTAAATGATATTTCAAATAAATACTGTATTCTTTAGAATTCATGATAATTATGGATAACAAATTACAAATTATTTAATTTTAATACTGTTAGATTTATATAAATAATCATAATTATTCTTAATTTTTTATAGTTTTTATCCAATTCAATACCTAATTTAGATTTTAAAGATCAAATCCCTTTATAGAATAATTCCTTGAAAACTTCAAATGAAAGAAAATACCTATCGGACTATATTTATTTTATATTCTCACATAAGATAATCCAAATATTAGATCAATTATTATCAATATATCCCTTTTGATCATATACATGTCTGTTTGCTATAAAACTCACCAAATACAATATTAGTAATATTTAATCTACTTCATCAAATTATTTATTTATTTATTGTTTCATTTTCAAAATGTGAAAAAATGTTGATATTTATCCTAATTATTAAATTAAACATCTAAACAAGATGATTATAATTATAAATAACCATATATAAGACATAAAGTATGCTAAAAAATCAAATAATTTTGCTAAAAAACGAAATCGAAAGCAAATAATTTTAGACTACAATTATATTGAAAGGAGAAATATCCAGAGACCAATTGATCAATAATTAATACCAATTATTATAAAAAACTTTAAAAAGCATTATTTTTAATATTATTCATAACTAAATAAATATAATTATGTTAAAGTAAATAATTTAGTTTGCTCTTTAAAAGCTTTGAAAAATAATAATACCTCAAAAAATATATCCCTTAATGGCTTCTATGTAGATTTTATAAAGTTAATTAAGTATAATTTGATTTCTGTAAGAGAATTAGCAACCTGTTAAATAGCATAATAATTTAATTTTCTAATAATATTTCACATTAATATTAAACATATTCGTTAATATAATGTCAAAAAATCAATAGAAACTTAAAAAGGAATTACTAGAGCAAGTAAGTAGAGATGTCTAAAATACTTAAGACCCTTAGAAAGAAGCATTTAAATTAGTATAAAATGCAAATGAAACCTTTAAATAATTTGAATCTGCTCTGAAAAAACCTTTAGATGATGAATTGTTAAAGCAAAGAGGCTCATCCAAAAAAAATGTCTAATTTGCTGATACAATTAAAACCTAAACTGATATAGATAGATCAAAATCAGTTGAAAATAAGAAAGATGAAAAGCCAATCACACATCCAAAAATAAAGTAAAATGAAGCAAAAGTAATTCTCCCTGAAAAACAGATTAGAGATTAAAAGAAAGAAAGTAAGGTGGATAAATCAATTTAAAAAAATATTCCTAGATAAGAGAAGTCAATACCTTAAATTCCAGAAAAAAAGCTATAAGGAAAGGAGAATTAAGACTTAAAGAAGAATAGCTTATAAGAATTACCTTCAAATTAATAATAAGCAATAATTCAGTCTTAGATTCAAGATAAAGAAAAGGCGAGTCAAAGTTAAAAATAAGTAGTATCGGAAAGTGAATCTTCAAGTGGATATGAAGATGTCAGGAGAGAGAGGGGTAATCATGCTCACTAATGTCGAAGACATTCTAAAGAAAGAGAACTAGCCAATAGATATGAAGAAATACTCGTGAAAAATTAAGAATCAGCATAATAGTTATAAATGTAATTGAATGAATAAAATATTGAAAAAGCCAAATTAATCACTGAAAATACTAAGCTTGTCAGTCATAATGATATGCTTTCATAAGAGATAAGAAATTTGAATAAATAACTTAGTTAATCTAAATAATAGATAGAATCTTTAGATAAATAATTATATGATTTGAAATAAGCTTCGAGATCAGAACTTTTAATTGTAAAGGATTAATTATAAGAGTCAAAATTTCAATGTGCTGAATTAGAAAATAGAAATACTTATTTAAACAAAGCTAAAGATACATTTGAATAAAATCTTAAATAATTTGAAGCAGAAGTTGGAAGATTATAAAAAGTAAATCTCCAATAAACTTAAACGGCAGCTTAAGATAAATTGGCTATATTAGAAAAAGATGGTACTATTGAAAGATTATAGAAGTTAAATCATCAATTAAGTGTTGATCTTAATTAAATAAATACTTTATACAAGGATGTAAATGAAAAACATAAAAGTTTATTGGCGGCTTATAATAGTTTGGAAAACTAAAAAATTACAATAGAAAATGATTTAGAATTTAGAAAAAAAGATTAATAAGATCATTTATGTAGTTTAAAGGAGAAGATTTAGAAATTAACAAATTAGAAAGCAATATATGATGAAGAAATGGCAAAAATGTCATAACTTACTTAAGATACTAAATCAGAGCGAGATTAATATAAATTATAATATGAACAAATGAAAGTTTTATGTTCGGAATCTGAGGAATTGAGAAAGAGATTAAAACTCAGAGAAGTAGAAAATGAATAATTATAATGCGAAAATGATAAACTAAAATGGAAAGTAAGAAAGGATCCAAATGGAATTTTATCTGATCTTAAAATAATGAAGTTACAAGCCGAGGATCCAAATGCTAAGGTGTCAATGGAATAGTTATCAAAGTTAGACAACTAGGTAAGATAATTATAGGAAGAAAATAA
The DNA here is from genome assembly GCA_000733375.1 of Paramecium sexaurelia. NCBI lineage: Eukaryota > Ciliophora > Oligohymenophorea > Peniculida > Parameciidae > Paramecium > Paramecium sexaurelia. The sequence goes on along the minus strand of JPFM01000120.1, from coordinate 25,404 downwards.
CAGGTATTTTTAAATTTATTAATTCTTAGATTAACTGCAGAAAATAAGTAATTACTTAAATAGATTTAGCAAACTGAGTTATATGTTTAAGAAGTGAAATCAATGTTTGATAGGGAAAGATCATTTTTAGAAGAGAAAACTTTTCATAAAGAAAAAGAAATTAATGAAATGATAATTCGACATCGTCATGAAATGGCAGACATTGAAAATAAATATCATGATCTTTAGAGAAGACAAGAAAATGAAAATAAAGCAAGACAGACTCATCAACAATAATCATATTCTTAATACAATTAATCAAGCATGGCTTAATAATCAGCCTCTAAGGTCTCACCATATAGTGTTCCTTAATTATAAGCAAAAATTAAATCTTATATTTGATGAAAAATGATTAATATAATTAAATTTATCCATCAAACTCTTCTTCTTCTAATTTGCTTATCCCAGAAGTTCAAGTGCTTTAGAAAAAAGCAAATTAATAGATAGAAAATTAAAATAGAATCACAAATGCTCTTCAATGAAACTTGCTCATTAATAGTTTTTTTTAAATTCATGAATATTTATTAATGGTGTAAAACTAAAGACAACAAAGAATTAGAGAATTGTGAAACATTAATATATGTACTCTTCAATCAAGAAATTCAATTGATTGGATAGAAAATTAATTAATTACTATCTATTGGAGCATCAAGCATTTTAGAATTCTTTATGGAGGTTAAATGTAAAATTTTAGATAGAAATTATAAATGTAATATAATTTTTAAAATGTATTATAAATTTATGTTAATTTATGTCAAAGAAACTTTAAATATTACTGGCCCTATAGGTTACATGATTTTTTCAAATGCAGTATCTCTCCAAAAAGGAATTCCTTGACTAATATTAATTAAAAAACCATGAAATTCAAAATCTATGAGATTTTTGTAAATTCTGAGCTGAGGAATGTGTTAAATGACAGTAAAATATAGAGATATCACATTTATTTCTATTCTAAGGGAAACTTGTTCAAGAAAAGGGATAGTTTTTGGCAGTTATAGATTGATAAAGAGAAGGTTAGAACGTAATCTTTAAATATATATTGTATAATATAATTAATAAAGTATTCGTTTTTAAGAGAATCATTGATTAGCATTATTATTAATATATTATGAAGACAATCCTACTCATATTGTTGAGTGTGCAGATCTTATTAGCATAGGATCCTTGGGTAACCCATTACACAGCATTTACATCAGCTGAAATAAATGACTTAGATGGTATCGACGAAATATTGATAATTAGGTTGGGTTGTGAAGAAAGCATTTAAGGGAAATACATTTAGCAAATGTGATAAGATAAGTTTGGTTGGAGGATATGGTGCATTTGGTAAAGGAGCAACAGCATTAAAATAATTAACGCTTCCACCTCATTATAAATTAAAGATCAATATTCAGTTATGGAAGTAATATTGTTAAATAACTAAATTAATAGAATAGATAGTTGGGATAATGAAATAATGTTTGTTTTAGTTGATGGTTTCATTTGGCAAGCAAAATGGCATTATTCTGAGGGAGCTAATTTATGTGGAGCAGCAAATGATTGGAAGGAAGCCTTTTATAACATAGAGTTTGAGGTTCCACATAATTCACCAACAGTTAGCATTGTATTGACATCAAATTTAGATGAAGATGCTTTGAATGTATAGTCAATAGTAATAATTAATATAGGAATCTTGGGCATTCAGAGATTTCAAATTATCATTCTAAAGATGTCATCCAGAATGTGCAGTGTGTGGTGATAACAAGCCAGATAATTGTTTCTTTTGGACAAATGTAGCTACAAATTGGAATAAATAAATTTCATTAGAAGGTTGGACATTAGATGGAGAAGGAAAAGCTGAAGCAAATGAATGTGCTGGAGTTTAACTTTTTGGTGGTTATGGTAAATTAGGAAGAAAAGCTAATCTATGGAAGAGATTCACAAATTTA
>JPFM01000120.1:0-23417 GCA_000733375.1 Paramecium sexaurelia | reverse complement strand
GTCAATATTGAAATTAATGTTCCCCATAAATTCCCTGAAGTCAAAGTCTTAATGAAATCAACATTAGATGAACCACCTGAAAATGAATCATGGGGAGTTAGAGATTTCTAATTATTTGCTGCTTAATGTTTCAAAGGATGTACAGGTTGTACTGGACCAGCCAAATCTGATTGTACATCTTGTGGCTAAGGTTTTGATCTAGTAAATGGGGAATGCAAAGAAGGAAGTAATTATTATTTAAAATATATTTAATAGTTAAATGGATGACATTGAATAGATTCTTCTTTAATGATGATTAAGATTTCTAAGGATTATAAGACTGGGTTACTTCTAACGTTTTCTAGAATTAAAATCCATTTTCAACATGTGGCCAAAAGAAATTACTTGGTGGTTATCAAAAATTTGGTCTCAAAGCAAAAGCTGAAAGAAATTTCAACCTTCCTAAACATTCTAAACTCAGAGTTTAATTCTAATTCTGGAAGATCGATTCATGGGATGATGAAAAATTCTAACTCTTTGTTGATGGCAAAGTTGTCTTTGAAAGATCATTTGGATTCAGTACTCCAGGATAAGCTAAAATTTGTGGAGCTCCTCAAAGCACATGGATGACTTATTTCTTTAATGTAGATGTCATTATTGAACATACTAATCCAACTGCTAATATTGTCTTAACTTCAACTTTAGATTAAGCTGCTGATGATGAATCATGGGGTTTCAGAGAATTCTAATTACTCTATGAATTAAAAGAAGATTGTGTTGAATTATATACTGAATGTGGATTTAAGGGAACCAAATACGAAATCTGTAGAGATACTCCATCACTTGCTAAAGTAATTATTTGACTCATTATCTTAGGAAAAAGTTAATCAAGTCAAATCTATTAAAATACCTCCTGGAGTTATTGTCTAAGGATTCGATGAAGAAGTTTATAAAGGAAAAACAGTTAAATTCTCATCAAGTTAGGATTGTTTAGAGGAAATCTAATTTTCCTTTATTCAAAAAAAGTTTGAAATTATTCAAACAGACGATTCTGTATTGGCTGCAAATTTAAGACGCATTAGATTTGATTGAAATAAAATAAAAATTTATATTCATATCATTATTAAAATATATTATATCACTTTCTCTTTATTGATTCTAAACTGGGAATTTTCGATGAATCTATAACATCTGTATATGAATACAGTTTAATTGAAACTAAACTAGAATATATTTTCTATAAATTAAGTTTTCAAATGGTTTAATTTTTAAAAGTAATTGGTTTGGGGCATGTAAAGTAAATTTTGCTTTTTATATAGAATTATCAACTTAAATTCAAGTCAATATTCAAAACTTTTATATTATTAGTGAATAGTAACGTAACATCTTACAGAATTTAGAAGAATAATCATAACTAATGAAGATCAATTTTCTAAATCGAAAGAAGCATAAAGATGGTAACTTTGAAGATTAATAAATTAAAAAAGAATTTTAAATTATGCTAAAAACAATATTATAAAAATTCTATTAAAAAAAGAATTCGCTAATTAATAATCAAAAAGAAAAATATACGAAATAACAGCAACCTTTATAAACAATAAAGGAAAAAATTTATATATATAGTAAATATTGAAGGCAAAATTATATAGAACCATTAAAATATTGGAAAAAGTCTCTATTAATTTTTTTATTTAACAAATAATTGGATCAGTTAAAAAACTTCAAAAGATGGCAACTTAACGACCAGATTTATCAATTTCATAAACTTCATCATCATCTATAAGAATTGTATTGGGTTCTTTTTTATGCTTTTTCAGCTAAGTTGAATCTAAAATTTAATCTTAAATTGAATAAGGATAGTACGAAAGTTATTCACGATTGATTTAGTTTATCATCTTAGGGTTATCTGTATTTAAAGAATTGAGATTCTTAAAAAATTCTTTCATGTTACTATGTATAGTTACTCTAATTTTAGTTTTAATTGGCTAATTTATAGTTTAATTTTAAGGCTCCAAAATCTCACCAATTTATACATCTGTAGAATTTGTAATCTTTTCTTGCTATTTTTTATTCTTTTTGAGCTTCTTTTTTTTTTATTTAACAATAAATGTCTTTTTAAATGTTTACTTATTTGATATTGTAATTTGTGTTTTAACTTAAGCATCATTTTAGTTGGGTTTATATATATACTAGGACTCATCAAGGTTAAATTAGACTGATTTTGCTTAGTTCCATATAATTCCGAATTACTCTGTGTATAATTTAGCTGTTTTAGTATCTTTAAAAATTGTCAAATGCTCGAAATTATTTTAAAATCCTTAATAAGTCCAGTTTGCACTTCCCAAAATAGTTAGTTTATCGTCAATGACACAGAATTTTGTATGCATCAAGCCTTTACCATCAAATAAAGATAAATTAACTTTAAATCCACTCATAACTAAAAGTTTATTTATGACCATTTATTTTCTCTCCTCTAATTCATCTGAATTTTAATCCATCACGATATCAACTTTACATCCTGACTTTGATAATTCAATTAAAATATCGATAATTGTTTAATGAGTCAATTAGTAAATACAAAGTAAGAGAGTCGATTTACATTTTTGAAGTTTGTCACAAATCCTTAAAAAGTTTTATTCATTTGGGAAAAGCAAATGAGAATACTATCTTTTCGAAGATTTATTAATTGAAGATTGTTGTTCTTGGTTCATTTTTTTAATATTAATTATTAAAAAATTGTAATAGTAAATTTTTAGATGACTTTTTATAAATGAATGGTTTGTATTATATTGTTTATAAAATTTAACACACAAAAAGAAGAAAGATTTAGAATATTCTGAATAAATGAAAATAATATAACATTTACTTAATAAAGAATTGGAAGAATATCATAACTTACTAAATTTTTTCGGGCTAAATAATTAAGCATTGTCACATATCTCTATTAATTCTTTTAATTTTCCTTTGAAGGCAGACATAGATTAATTTCTCTAGTTTTAAGAACTAGTTAATATTTTCTCTGGGGAAGTAGGACTTAAAATTAAAAGCTTTGTTTTTCTTACTTTTAAAAGGAAGATAATGATTCTATTTTTGGTAAAGTGTAATCTGATATTGTTGTTTTTAGTTTGCTTTTATCTATAAATGAAATCTAATTATAAGGAATTTAATCGGATCTATAAATATATGATGTAATGTACGAAATTTGAGTTTTATATTTTTATGATTTTCTTTGTTATTATCTTTGAATTTCTAAGACTTCACTCACATTATTAAGTTTAGAAACTTTCTAAACTACATGATTATACTTATAACTCCATAATTCACAAATCTAACTAGTTGTTTAGATACAAAATTACAATTTTTTAATATCTATAATGTCTTCTTTTGGTTTTTAAAAGGATCTTTTAAAAGGAATTTATCCTGACTTCAAAAGTATACTTTATGGAACAATCTTTTCGACAGGACTTTCATCTGCTTAGAGTTTTCTGAATCTCTTTTTATAAAATGTCTTATAGGTTTCAACTCTATCTAATTCTGGGTTATCGTTAGTATTGAAGGGATTAAATTTGGAGATCGTTAGTCTTTTAGACATTATATTGTGATACAATATAATTTAATTTACCCAAATTATAAAATATATTAAACAAAAATAACTTTATTATATTAAAATTGTATTTAGTGCATTCAATCATCAAAAGTGTATGTGAATTGAATGAATATATAAGTATTCCTAAAACAAAATTTATTAATAATAATATAAAACTCATCTTTTACTATAGGAACTAATTTATTTAATGATATAAATTTACTTGTATCTTAAAGTTCCTAAGCCAGCTTATTAGATAATATGATTTTTTTTATCCATTTTTTCTGATTTTTGTTTATTAAATGGAGGTTTAATAATTTAATCAACAGTATTCTATTTTTTTAGTAAAGGTGTCTAATTATAACTGGTACATTATGTAGTTATTTAAGGTGATAGTTAAGAGAATCTAATTAATCTAAATAAAATACTCAACAGGTATTTTTTTATCTGGAGCGAAACTTCTAGTTAATCCATATCTGTCAACACTCATCTATTGACGAAGTTAACCTAACATTGTTTTTGGAATGGCTATTATTTCGTATTCATCCATATCAAGTTGATTAAAATCCTATTACATTCTCAAAGAAAATTAATTCATCTATTTCTTTGGATCATCTATGTAATCATGATGCTCTGTCTTAACATGATTTTATTTAATCACTTATTAGCCAGCATTTGAAAACTTTTAAGCATAATTTGTTGAGTTTCTTTGATTTGGAGATGTCTAAATATTTGTGAAAATGTGTGATTTTGTTTCCCTAATTCCTTCAGTGTTGAGACCAGCTTTCTAAATGGATGGAGAGATTTCATCTTTTGAAGTATAGTATTAATTATTCTTTGCAATTGGTATTGAAGGTTTGTTTACCATTCCTATTACTCCTTCTTTATTCATGACAGTCATCTTTCCCTTAAAACGAGATTTAAAATCCATTATATTAATAAAAATAATTATAATCACAGCATGAAAAAATATAATGGCAATTCATTTATTTTAGACTCTTCTATTGTAACATAAATTCATTATACAAGGGTATCAATAATACTATCTATTTGAGTCCAAACTTAAAAAAACCTCTAACTAAAAGTTTTTCAATTAAAACAGATATATATGATTAAAATTTGTAATCCAATATATTTCTATTTTTGTCAATCGTCCATGGAAATCAATAATTAAATAAATTATTCTTGTAAAAATGCGGAAACAAAGATAAGTTTTTATAAATGTTTGATACATTATAATACTCTGCTTTATTAACAAAAGTGCTCCAGATTGTGAATTAATATTTTTAAGAATCACAAAAATAATCTTGCGAATAGTATCTTAATCATAATAAATCATGGTATTACTCTGATTAAAAATAAACACCTAAACAAGGAGGTAATGAGAAGTTTTCAACAATGATTAAGAAAATAATAACAACTGATCTAGATCCTTTAAAATCATTAATAAATCAAGTTTAGGAGCAAAATTTAAATTAGTATCAATCATCAACACAGTTTTCATCATAATCTTTTCTTTCAAGTAAATTAAGCGAAAAATTGATGAGAACAAATGTAATAAAAGATTAATTGAAAGATAAGATTACCAAATTAGCTAAGTAGAGTAGTTAAAATTATTAATGTAAATTAATAAAGACAGAATCTGATTAAACTCAACGATATCCTGTGCATGTTAGAGACACTTCAAGTTAGACAACATCATAATAAGAATAACTTTTTCTAAAAGCAAATAGAATATCATTTGGATAACAACAAATTTTTAATGAAGCACCAAACGAGGATTAGATTAATGAATATTAAAAAAATGGAAAAAATTAAAAATCATTAATTGAATCTTCTCCTACATTTCTGCATCATTAGTTATAAGAACATGCTGTTTAAACATCTGAAACTTAAATTAATGATTAAAATTCCAATATTCAGATTTGTGATTAAAATTACGATGATCACCCATAAGATTTAAAAAAAGAAAAATTAAGAAGATTTGAAGGAACATTTGGGAAGGATAAAAATAGAAAAAAATCTAATAGTGTTTCTGATAATGTGTCTCCTCAAAAAAGTGACAGATATAACCATGAAGTCGTTTCGATTGATTAAATCTAGCATAAAAGAAAAATTAGTATAAATAGTGTAAATAGAAGATATAATATATTAACAAATGAATAATTATAATGATTAAAACAAAATAAAATTTAATAAAATATTTAAAATGTCAATTTTATCAATGTATTAATCTAATACAAAATCCGCTTTATCAAAAGTTTAATCTCTTGGAGCTGTTACCTCAACTCCTCTTAAAACTAACAAATCTTAATAATAAGATAGAGAATAATTATATAATAGCTAACTTATGTAAAAAGCATTGATTGAATCATGCAAAAAGGCTAAGGAAAGCAAAATGAACTCTCCTACATATAAAATTACTGACACTATTGTTTAAGTAAATTAGAATCCTAATTAGGCAAATTATGATACTCAAGTGTAGAAATCAGGTAAAAAAAAAGCCTTATTCAGTGGAATTGAATCTTAAATTAATCCTATTAGAAATGTACATACATCATCAAACAAAAAAAATGTTAATTTGATGATGTATAATGAAGGACATTTTATGAAAAAATATTAATAATAATCAACAGAAATTAATTAAGAAAAAGATCATAGAAGTTCTATTAGAGTTTATAAATAAGAGCCAAAAATTGAAACTGAATATAAAAAATTAAGAAAGAGTGTTCCTGGTTAACCAGTAAACAAAGATCCAATTTTATCACCAGATTCTAAAATTGATAAAAAAGTATATGACTTCTTAAATTTAAATCTAGTTAAGAATATCTTGTCTTCAAAAATAAATATAAATAGATAAAATGGAAAGTATTAGAACTTATGGTCAAGCTAATTCATCCATGGGATTTCGAAATAGCGTAACTTAAGGTTAGCAAGATGACACAAGTCCAATTAAAAAGAGAGAAAGTAACACCTATAAAAGTGAAATGAAAAGTATATTAACTTAAAATGAATAAATGTAAAAATTAGTAATTTAATAAATCTTACTATAAATTAGTATTCAAGAACAGATTATAAAGGATGTGATGATATCAAAAAGTCAAAAAGGATTAGCATAAAAATGGATGTACCAAGACCAATTTCTGCTTTTGCTCTATTTGATAAGTGATAAATTATAAAACTTAATTGTTTGTTTTCATTTTTCTTAAAGTGTTAAATGTAAAATTATTTCAACTTAAGTATTTAATTAATATATTGAAAAACTCATACTTATCTATTTAATTTAAAATTTGTATTTATATGAATATTTTTATTTCCTTACAAAAAGAGAAAATTTCATTATAATTTTTCTAATGTTCATATTCTTAGAAAAATTAGAACTCTTAATTAATTCTTATAATTAAATATTCATTCTTTATTTTAAATTTTGGGATTTTTTAATTTTATTTACAAGAGTGTCCTGAAAAAGAATTAAAGAGTTCAATATTAAACTTTATAAAGTCATTTATATTGCTTAGTTTATTATTCTTTAGAAGTTAAGGGTTTATGTAGGCTTGTTGATATTAAAATAATTATTATGATTCAAATAAGTTAGTTTAAATATCAATTCTTGAGAAGTTATTAATTTTTTAATTTTGAGAATATAATTATTCAAAATCTTTATTTTTGCTAATAATTTATAATAATTTAATAACAAATATATTCTATTTTTTAAATATTAAAATTTAAGCTGTTTCTTAAATATCAATTATTTAATATTTAATTAATATAAATTTAAATGTATCAATAATCTCATTTATATTTTTAATGATGGAAATATCTTAATATTGCTAGATAGTTATGATTAATGGAAAATACTCCTTAATCATTAAATAAGTTGATTAAAATAGCAATATTATCATGAGTCAATTCAGGAACAATTGCTTCATATTTTGCAAGAATTTCTGGTTCATTCTACTCTTACATAAAGGATTCAGATTTTTTGAATGCCACAGATTTTTTAACTGATTCTGTAATTTAACCGTTTTACATTTAGATAGTAGCTAAATTAAAATAATTATGATACTTGGTTTTTAGAAGAAATAGAATCCAAGTTATTCAATAAGTTTAAAAAAAGCTTTTTTATGATGCTTATAATCTCTTTCTTTCATTTTTTATGATTGTTAATCAGATTCTTTCATTTTAGATTATAAATTAAGAGCATCTTATAAAAACATAGAGATATTTGCATCAGTAATGTGTATATTTCCATATAACACATTTTTTTCATCTGAAATAATTAATTTATCTTTCTCCTCTTTAGATAATTGAGATATAATTTTTTCTTTATTTAATCCACCTAGAACATAAAGAACCTTAAATTCATGTGCCAAAGGATTATATTGTAATTTAGTAACAATAGTTCCTTCATCTATAAATACAGCATTAACATCATTTTTAGGAGCAACTTCAAGTGAAGTTATCAAACATTTTTAATACGATTACATATGTAATTTTAAAAAACGATGAGTTTTTGAAATAACTCTTTGTAAATATCCTCCACTAAAAGTCATTACTTTAGCTTCTCTCCAGACTTTTTAAATAAACTATAACAAATCCATAGATGAAACTCCTACTTTCTTCTTGGATTCGTCAAATAGCATAGGGTTGTATTTTTTCTTGTACTAATAATCTTATTCAATTATTTCTGTATATATTTCAAGTGCCAATTTATTTACATCAGGTAAAGGTGTTAGTGCAACAGCTGCAAAGTTTTCTAATAATTCTTGTCTTGCTTTAACTAATTCGATGGCATATTTAAGGTAACTTTATGCTTCTAATTCTAAGTTTAATTATTCTAATCTATCAGATCTTTCCATACTAATTAATTATTATTCCAAATCTATCTTGTTTTGCTCAGTATCTAAAATTATATTAATAAAAGTTATTACTTTTAGAATTTATTAAAGATTGTAAATAATCAACCTTAACATATCGATATCCTTATCTAACTCTATATTCTCTAATAAATAAACATATCTCTGCCATAGCAACCAAAATTTCCTCTGGTTTTCTATTATATTCAAATAAGACAGCTTCACCTCTGATGACACTAATTGCTTTAGACAAACTCTCCTTTGCTTACATTAAATATTGTAATCCTTATTCCTTGAGTATTTGACAAAAAGGAGGAATTTATAAAAAGTATTTATTTCTAACTAAATCTCTATGAGGTCTCTTCTCATAGAAATCAGCATATTTCTTATTTTTTCCAGATAAATATTTCATAAAGTATTTTTGTTGTAAATTTAATAATAATTAAACAAATCTCATTTTAAATATCTTACTTTATAAGTAATATAATTCTAATCTGAAACTAATTGGAACATTAATGCTTTTACTAGTTGAAGTATCAATTTTATTAACAATTTCACTAATAATGTTGATATCAAAAATATCTTTAACTGAAGATTTTTCACTTTCAGAATCTGAAGCTACTGATGATTCTTATGAATCTATTGATATAGCTGAATTTTCATTAGCTTAATTTAAAGTAATCATTATATCAACATATCTTAAAGCTGCTCTCTACCATAATTCAATATTTTTTAAATAGCAATTATATTGATACTATGTATTATTTATAGTATCAATATCTACAGTTGTATATGTTAGTTTTGTTGGCTAAACAAAATTAAAATTAGGCAATTAGTTTAATCCTTTAATAGGCATTTAAGGTTTATCAACAGTTTCTTTCTTTGTTTATTTGTCAGCTCCTTTTCTTACAACTTTTCCATCATCTTTTTTCTTTTCATCCTTCTTAGTGGTTTTAATTTATTTATCAGTTTTTTTTAATATTTCTTATTCTATTTCCAAAGGAACACACAAATCCTGACAAATTTGAATTTTCTCTTATCCGCACTTTTGATTCCAATTAGGCACCACTCCATATCCATAATTAATCATTTACATTAATTATTCAGCCATTTAATAAGCATCATAAAATTATTATTTGGCTTCTTATAATTCATTTTTTTCATAATATATTTCCCCAAGATCTCCATAAAGTACAATAATTTGAGGATCTTGATGGAAATTTTTTTAACCAATCTCAATTGCTTCTTTAAATTTCTTTATAGATTCAACGGATTTTCCTTTTTTAAATTATATTCTTGCTTAATATTCAATAATTAATCTTTAATGATAATTGTCATTAAACTATTTACAATCATTCATCAAAGTTTCCATATATTCTAAAGCCTCCTCATGTCGATTATGTCTATATAATAAAAGTGTTAACTCTGTTCTTAATTTAATCCAATAATAGATATTTAATGAATGCCTCGTTTTTCTAGTTTCCACAACTTGTAAGATGGTTTCTTCTAATTTAATTTATGCATCAGTTTTCACAGCAGGTACTTCATCTACAATAGGTCTGTCTTTGGATTCCTTTCCTTCTTTGCCCTTCTTTTCAGGTGCTTTTTTAGCTCCTTTTTTGTCATCAACTACTCCTTAAGGTTTTAATTAATCCCATGGTAAGTTTTCTAGTTCTTCACCATTTTCATTTGTTTACAATTCAAGTGTGTATGATTACAAATTTTCAATAGCATACTTAAAAATATACAAAGCTCTTGTAATTTAACCCATACTGACATTAACTTTTGCCATGAGATTTCTAGATCTTGCCATCATATACATTCTCTCTTCTCTTTTTTATAAATATGTTAGGGATTCTTAATTGTTTGTAACTCCAACTTATTTAGATGTACCTTATAGGTGATAATAATCTTCCATTTTAGGATCAGCCAAGATTTCTTCTTTTGGCTTTATCAATATTCTTTATTCTATTTACTCCTCTTAGTTTAATTTATTTAATGTATTTCTTAATATGGATTCTACTTTTATTAAGAATCTACATCTTAAATCATTAATTTCCCATTTCTCAATTATATCCCCAGAATGAATATTATAAACCAAAAGAGCTACAGCATAATTGAAAATATTCTCATTCTATAAACCATATTTCAAACCAAATTCTCTTGTTAGCTCTAACTCTTTCAGTATTTTTTCAGTTAATTATGTATGCTTTTCATCATACGGAGGTATAGAATTATTCCATTCTAAATTAGAATACCACCATTTTCCAGATACTCTAGATTGCCAAAGAGAATTAGATTAATCAGGTAAATCTTTTTCGTTAGCAATTTACAATAATGATTAATATGCTTAATTGATATAGCCAATAGATGATAATGCAATTGATCTTAATAATTTTGCACGAACAGAATAGAAATTACTTTACAATCTATTGCTTAATTCACCAAGTAAATTTATTAATGGAATTGCTCTTAAAGCTTCATCTCTATCCAATAAAAGCCAAGCACATCTCTCACAAGACAAAGCCAATTCTGCTGGATCTAATACATATCTATCATTGAAGATATTTCCTATGGCAACTTCCTTAGCATGAATAAAAGCCTGCCAATCCAATCCATTTATCATTTATAATTTTAGTACTGAAGAAACCAACTCTGATGCCAAAATAGCGCTTTCTCTTTGTTAATGACAATTTGAATAATAACAATTATATGCTAATATAGAACATAATGTGACACCAATTAAACATTGTTGAATACCATAAGTTTATGCTAATAATTAATTATTCTTATTGCACTCTTAGATTATTTATCTAAATGCACTACTTTTTAAAACAAATATTCTTTAAAATATTGTGTCTAAACTCTCACTCCAAGACTCTTCTGCTTAAGCATAATTTTACATTGCAAAATTCAAAGATCCTAATTCTTTCAAAGCTAATGCCTATGCAAATTTCTCTTATCTTTTATGCAATAATTCACAAGTTAATTTATATTTAGAAATGACTTGCATTCCAAATTATTTGTGATTTTTCTTTTTTTATTTTAAAGCTTAATCCATTAACTATAATTGTTTCTTATCTATTGTTGTTTATTTCAAAAGATATTACTCAGAATTGAATTCCAATTAAATGCTTTCTTTGCTTAATGATTCATCATCAATTGCGAATTTTTCATATAATTTACGTGCTTATTTTAAGTTTTCTAAAGCTTAATTTGCATCCCTATTAATTTCTAAAATAAGTTTCTCACTTATTTTTAACTAATTCTCTATAAAATCTTGTTTCTATTATAATAATTGAATTTATTGTATGAACATATCTCTATCTGTCCGATAATCCTATTCTTCTTAAGGTATTTCTTAAGTCAATAATGAAGATCTTGTCTTCTTTTTCTTAGTTTATTCCCATACCTAAAAGGCTTGAGTCCTTGCATTAAGTTCCTCTTATTTTTGTTATGTTTTATGTTAAGCCTCTTTGAATAGGATAGTTTAAGCATGGATTGTGAATGGCAAAATGTATTATGAATAATAATGAGTTGTCAAATTACAAAATTATCTAGAAATACCAATTAAACTATTCCATTTCTATTCTACCATTAAAGATTAAACAATATATGCCATGATATTTGCTAATAAATCCATATCTTTGTATTTACTAAACCAACAATCTTTTGATAATTAAGTAAGCAAGGATGGTCTGATTGGTTCAGCATTTGGTAAGGGTGGTTCAAATACATAATCTTATTATGGTAAATGAGGTTATAATGGCAATTCATTTTCTGCCTATTCTTTAACTTAAAACCAACCATAATCCTTTACTTCCCTTATAAGCATATTTATGCAATTTCCTATAAAACATAAGTCTTGCCAACATTGACCTTAGTGGATAAATGGATTTATTTGTTCTTTCAATAAAAAGTTATACAAAAATTTAACATGATTTAACATAACAATGTATTATTTACTCCAAATTGCAAATCCGCAAGCATCTGCTACATTTTTAATAATCTAAGTAGATAATTATATTAATTCTTCCTCCTCACTTAATTCGACTACTGGCTATTACACTTGTTATTTCCCCTGAGGAGGTTATTTTGCAGGGGGCTACTTTTATTATGCTTATTATTAAAGTTATTATAGTTATTATTCTTTTTATTGTTAAAGTGCTAGTTGTTATTATTTAATCTGTTTTTAAGATTCATTTTCATTGATTAATTCTTTCAAATGTTCAATATCTAAATTAAAGACTGAAACAAAACAATTAACATCAACTAATCTAATTCTATTGCTTTTATAGGATAATATGGCTTTCAAAAAGCTTAATTCACTTCTCCATAATTACATATATTCGAATCTTTTTGCTTTAGACATTATTCCAAATCTATTTATAGTTTAGCCCTCGATTCTTAATTATTCCAATAATTAAGCTTTTTTTAGATTATATTCTTCGAACAATTGAATTGCTTCATCATTTCCTACTTTATTTGTCTTTCTATCTTCAATCAATTCTGGTAACAAGGCTGGATAAAATTCAATATCTAACTAAATACATTTTTGTTAAATCTAAGTTATTTCATTTGAGATAACAATGCTAGGCTATAAATTTTCATTGAAAACAGCCAAAGGTTAAATAATTTTAAAATCAATATTACTTTGAATCATTCTCCTTATTAATTTACATAACATTTCCAAGTAGATAGGGTGTTATTTTGGTAGTTTTTAAGTGGCAGTTGATAAATCTTTAATGCAATCCCAATATTCTAACCTAATTGACAATTCACTAAAAATTTTATCGATTTAATCAGATGGATTTTCCATGTAAGGTATCAATTAATCAATTTATTCTTTCCATTTCTCAACAAAGGAAGGTACATAATCGCCAAACTCATCATTCATAGCCAATAGAGTTTCTTCTAAGTAATCTTATACTGTAGAATTAACTTCATACAGTTCTCTTATAAGTTTAGGCACTTATTTAGGGGGTTAGACTGGTTCATCTGCTTATTATGGTTTGCCTCCCTTTTTGACATCTTTTTTAATATCCTTCTTAGTGTCCTCCACTTATTCAATCATAATAATTTTAGAAACTTGATACCACTTTCTATTGAATGATTGGAGCTCTGCAGTTATAACTCTTCTTCCTAATGTAATTTCATTTAGTTTCATGCATACTTTTAATATTTCATATGTAAATTTGGCTGATAAAATACGCAAGTTTGCATCCCAATATTATTTAGGTATTTCAACTATGATAATTTATGCTTTTAATAATAAGTGAAATATTTATAATGGTTTTTCTTATTAGAATGATTCCAACATATTGTATAATTCAGCTATTATTCTTTTAGCAATTGTGAAATGCCTGCAACACAATGATGTCTCTAATGACAGTAATAAATAATTGCAAATCTTCAGTAAAACTATATGCTTTTATGCTTAAGTTCCAGTATTTGTAATCTTTTTTTATAAGCATTTTGCTTTGATCAAAAAGGTTTCTGTTAAGTTCTATATTTCTATCAAACTAACAGACTTTATTCTCTATTATATTAATCTCTTAATATGAATGGGATTGAGTTCATTATGTAATTAACGATCTATAAATTCACTATCTTCTGTAAACTACATAATACAGAAATCTGCAGCCTCTTCACAAATATCAAAATTGGATAATTAATATGCAACTTTGCATAAATAGGATGCTAATAAAGGCAAAGGTAATGGATGTAATGTTGTAATATCATCTCCTGTTTCTCCTATTCCATTAGAAACACCTTCTGTTCCATCATATGCTGCAACAGCAAAACAATATTTCTCATTTCTCTATAATCCATTCATTGTAACTATTGCTCCAATTTTCTATCTTATTCCTGTATTATTAAGATCATTACAAGTTAGAGACACATTTACTCCATTCGCACTTATTTTTCCAAATATTGCCATACTTGTGATTGTTTTTTTAGCTTAATCTATAGCTATCATATCCAATAATTTAGGTTTGAAAGGTGGCAATTTAAAAGTGACAGATTCTGAATTTCTACTAATTAATATTGGTTTGCGTGGTACCTAGGTAGATTTAACATATTGAGGATTATATAGCATATTATATGGAAATACATTGTTAGATGTGGCTTATGTGTCTAGATTATCGCATAAAGTAGACATTACAAAAATAGCATCATTAATTCCATTTTCAATATGTAATTGTTCTTCTTTCTCTGCTTATTGCAAAAATTTTAAAGAATCAACTAGAAATGAACGTTATTCTGTTTGTTTCTATTTTATACTAGCTAGAAGCATATACAATAAACAATTTGCGTATGGATTTTTATTAGCTTAATTCATAATTTCAGTTTCAAATTAATGAATTACAGGCTTTGGTGGTTTCAATTTTCCTTCTTTTTGCAATGTACTTTATAATTGATTAACATTTTTCTTAATAGTTTAAGCTGTTTCACCTTGCATAATTGACATTTTCTTTTATATTGAATGAGAAACTCCTTCGACTTCTTCTTCTAAAGAGCTCTTTTTGATTGTATTTTTTTAAATATCCAAACCAGATTTTAATTAACATCTATACAATGCAACAGTTAAATCTGCATGTAAAGAATTAATAATTAAATCAGTTTCATTAATTTTTTATTAAATTTAAAGAGTACTTGTGTCTTTATTATCATCACCAAGTAGAGATTAATAAGCTTCAAGTAATTCATATTCTTCTTCATTCAATTCATCATCTTCTAACTATTATTTTTTATTGTTTGATCTATTTTTTATTCTAATCTCTCTATTAATTTAATTTTTCTGATTAGTCCAAGCTTCTCTCATTCTATTCATCATTTCATCTATCTTATAATTTGAACATGTCACTGAAAATGGTAAGAATAAATCTTTCTGAGAATCAACACCTCTAACTGTTAATGAATTTCTATGTTGAATTATTCTATCAATACATATCTTTAAGTTCTCTTCTGCTATTTATGCTTCTTTCTCTTCTTCCAAGAATTTAGCTAAAGATAAATTTACTTTGCATAATAATATGATATCCACATAGGGGATTTTGAATAGAATCTCATTCAACACTAACAATCCATTCTTAAATATCTCTCTTGCTTATTGTATCAACTTATCATAGCGACTATAATCCTATTTGCTCATCTCTTATGTTATCAATAATTCTTGTATAAATTGCATCTGGTAAAGAGGTGGTAGGAAATATTTTCTCCATAACAAAAATACCAATTAAGATAAAAAATCGCGTTTTTCTTTTAAGAAATGTATTCCTAATGGTCCTACTAAACAACTACTTATCATATCCATCAATTCTTTTAAATATTATAAGTCATAACAGATTTCCAACTCTAATCTACTATCATCCTCTATACTAGCTGAGACCTCTTTTTAATATGACTTTTCTAATTTTATAAAATGAATCAATATTTATAATTCTCTTTCTTTTACAAAATAATATTTATCTGTTTTATATGTGATATAGATGTAATCCATACCAGGACTTCTGATAAATTCTTTTGGAGTTTATCTGAGATCTAAATTAATTTTTTGATATCCAAAATCTGGTCTAATAAGAGGATTCTTACCAAATAATGGTTTAATTCCAATTAACAAAGACATTTTTTCATTTTCATCAGACAATTCATTCATAGTGTGCTTAAGTAATAAATAAGGAACAGTCTTATATTTTTCCCTGACTCCTGTATACTATTTAATTGGTATGGCAATAGCCCGATATCCTTAATTCATTTTTTCAATAGGTCCCAATTCTTCATCTGCCATAACTACATCAATTTCATAAATGGCATTATCAGGAGTCATTGACTTTTTATAAACTAAGTATATATAATTATGATTGATTTATGCTAATTCTGAATCTGTAGCCTAAACACCCAAACCTACTTAATCAATTTACTATTTTTCTTGTTCCTATTATTGAGGCTATTTTTTATTATCTTTTTTTTCATCCTTCTTTTAAGTTTACTACTACTATTGTTATTAATCCCCTTTATTCTTATTCCTAAGTCTTTTTAACTCTGTTCTAAGATTAGCTTCATTAATATCAATTTAAATTTTATCATAACCGTTTGGAATGTTTGGATATGGATTAGTACTAATCAATATATTAACATCTTAGATGTATGGTACTTCAATCCTTCTATATTTGCATCGAACAAAAGCTGAATTGCTTATATCTTCAAAGACTTTGATGTTACCTACATCATAAGCATGATGAGCTAATTCTATCTAATATTCTAAGGGTAAACCATCTGCTAAAGCTCTCCATTCTTTTTCTTTAATTAATGAAGCCTCAAATTCTCTTCTCTTTTTAGTCATATCATTTCTCTCCAATTCATCCAAAATGTTTTTGGATTTAAATTCAACAGTTTTTGTTATTCTATCCATTTATTATTCTAAAGCAATTGCTATTCTGTCCATATCATTTTTCAAAATATCAAAACTTACTTAAACTAATTATTCTTTCAATTAATATCCAACATGAGTTTATTTCACAGTATTTGATAAATTTGGCGGTGAGAATCTCAATGATTCAATAATAGCCAAACATCTCGCCTCTTTATCCTACCCAAATTCTTCTATCTTCTTTTTCCATTAATCAATAGTAAATACACCTGCTTGAATTTTAAATTTTAATTCTAATATTTTCAACAACCTTGTATTTTATTTAAGTATCTTATCCATATAATCCATCAAAGGAGGATCCATTTCTTCCAAATCTCTCAGCTCTTATACCTTTTATAACCCTAAATCTATAGTTCTATAAGCACATGCCTTTGATTATAAGGAATGGTATATGTGCGCTAATTCAACATATAATTTAATCCTCCAATCTAAATACTTTATTGATGTTAACACCAAACATCCCTCCATTGATGTTATACAAAATGCAAGAAATTCAATTGCTATATATTGATATATTGACTATTTCAATATTTATAAACATTACTTTCCTCAAAACTCGACAGATATCAAATATGTAAACCGTTCCATTATAAATCAAATAGTAATTGGAATTTTTATCTTCGAATGTCCCAATATTCAAAACCTAAATGCAATCCCTTAATGATGCTAATAAGGATTTCAAAGATTATGCTGTGTCCTTTCTTATACATTATGGGTCTGATGCAGTATATGTTTTAAATAATGTTTGCACCTAAATTCATTCAAAACTGTTACTTTATTAAATTACTTAAGTGCTTGATCTTTTTATTCGGTGACATTCTTGTAAATTACTTATGGTTTGCTTTCTACTTACTAAATACTTGATGGTTGATCCTAAAATTTCACTCCTGCTTTTGGTTATATCTATTGCTTTTTATCAGCCATAATAATTTAATAAATGAAGAGAAACTTAAATGGCAAAAGGATTAATTCTTCTATATCTCCATGAAGATGATCTTTATATTATCAAACAAAAATCAAGGGCGTAAGGAATTGAAAGAAGAAAAAGGTTAAATCGCTACTTAGATTTCTAGAGAATTAGCATTTAGAATAATCTAGCATTCAAGGTTTACATCTATCCAAATCTTTAAAAAAATATTAGTTCTCTTCTTGACAATATAAAGACTTAATAGATTAAGTCGTTCACTATTATATATGAAATTAAAGATGAAAGCATTACATCATTATTTAATCTTGCAAATCTGAAATCAAAGTCCTACCATATGTAATCCTATTCTCCTTATTATATTTATCTATGTAATCTTCTACAGTTTAAGAACTCTCTAAATAATGATTAAACCATTTAAGCGCTTTTTAATATAAATCAAATTACTGACTAATACTCTCGATTATCATTATTTGATTATATGATTAAAGGAGAAATTATTAAATTATTGTCAGGTAAATTCACTTGAGGATTAATTTTTTGAAAACATAAAATATAGATGGACTTGTTATTAAAGATCTCATGGTCTATCAGGATATAAAATTGGGTTGCCTGGTTATATTAGATTACTTCAAAACCCAGAAAAACACAATGTAGATCTGATAGTTTTATCTCAATATAAAAAATCAAAGTTCATATCCATATAAATGAATTAGTAATAAGAAATATTCTAATAGAATAAATGATAATCTATTTATTTGAGGAATATTCTCAATTAAATTAGAGCATATAAATTTTGATCTATTCTTTAAACTTAATCATTAAATCAATTGGTATAATTAATATAGACAACAACCAAAAAATTAATAAGATGGTATTAATCTTTTTTATAAAAATATAAAATAAAAAAACTTTTTGAAAATAAAATAATAGCCACTTAATATTCAAATTCAACCTTAATCACAGGGTCATATTTTAAAATAAAATGTCATTTAATAATTTGAAGAAATTAACAATTAAATTAACAAAGAATTATATTAAAATCATTACGATATAAAGAAATATATGGATTTTCTTGAATTGAAGCAATTTGTAGCTTTAAAATTATATTAGATTCAGTTTTAAACGAAACTATTTGTTCAATAAGTTAATAATAATTAATTAACTTTAATAGATTTTACAAAAAAATTTCATACAAATAAAAAGTCTATTTTATATTATAATTTAATGTTTGACTATTTTTGAATTAATAATTTAAAATTAGGATTAGCTAAATCAAGCCTGTCTTTTGATTGAACTGATTTAAATCTTTTGTGAATTGATAAAATAATTAGATATTAGGTTATAAACAAATATTCATCAAATTTCCATCAAAAATAGAGATTGATTTCATTTTAACAAGAAATCAATTTCTTAAGTAAAATGTTAACACTCATGAATTTATTTGCTTTTAAATATATTAAAAGCTAACACTATTATAGAATTTATTAGTTTATATATTAAAAATATACATTAATAAGCATGAATATCGAGTAAACAACACCAAAGAACGAGTTAATTTCCGACAACAATTCGAATTATAAATTTTAATATAGATTCCAAAAATAGTATCCAGTTTGCTCAAATCAATGGTGTTGTACCTTTGCATTTAACAAGAATAGCAAAAATTTGGCAATTGGTTGTAATTAAATCATAAAGTTATATGAATTTAATAAAGGAGACCTTAGACAATTTAAATATGCCTAAGGGCACAATTTTGATGTAAAATGTTTGGAATGGTTTAATCTATCAAATCAACTTATATCAGCAGGACATGATGGGAAAATTGTATTTTGGCCAATAAGCTCCACAAGTCAATAAAAGTTTCTTATGAAATTAGCAACTCATTCTTTACCTATTTGTTGCTTAATTACAAATGCAAAAGAAGATATTCTAATATCAGGTGGTAGGGATTAAAAAATTAAAATATTGAATTAAAATTATTAGAAATCCGAATGGAATTGCTTATAAGTTATAAACGAGCACAAGGATACAATATTTGCATTGAGCTTAAGTTAAAATCAGACTAAATTGATATCTTGTGGATACGATAATTTAATTTTAGTTTTAGAAAGTAATAACAAAGTAACTTAAAAAACTTATTGGATTATCAAATAAAAGATTATCACAGATGTTCATGGATATAGATTATGCTTTTTGAAAGATTATTTATTTACTTTTTAGCCTTTTAATAAAGAAGAACTATGGATTTACGATGATAGGAATCCACAAAAAAAGTTTATAAAATCTAATATTATTGAATCCGAAAGTGGATGTGAAGATTTTGCAAACTAATTTCCTTAATAGTTTATTTAAGAAAAAAGAATTTTATTTAATAAATTTCCTTGATTAAGATAAATTTTAGTTAAAATAATCCATTCATTTTGGAGATTAATGTATTTTTGGATTACTAAGTACTGATGGTGATTATTTGGTAACTTGGGATAATAAATCAAAATAAATTCAAATCAGGATGCTTGAAGAAAAAAATTGAAATTAATTATTTATAAATAAAAAATGAAATTAATAAATATTTTAAGCATATCTTAGAATAATTTTTTTTAAATTCTAAAACTATCCTTATTATTTAGAAATTTTTTTTTATTTTTCAAGGATTTTATTATTCAATAAGGTAATTTTAAATAGTATTATTATTATTAGAATAATTTTGTTAATAAATTACTTGATTGAAGCAACTAAAAGATGAGTAAATATGTCAATTGTATTTGTAATTTTAATATTATTTCAAATAAAGGTTTCTTTCTTAGTCTTCTTCTTTTTCCAAATAATAAATGCTACTCCAATAATTATCAATACTCCAATTATTATCAAAATCAACCACAAAAATTTAAATCCTTTTTGATCATTAGAATCATCAGAATTATCTGAAACTGAGATATTCAATTATAAAGTTCCCTGTAAGTAATCGTTTAATAAGTATATATCAACTATAGTTTTCCTAATATTCCCATCAATCAAAAGTTAAGGGCATTAATTAACTTTGTATAATCTTAATTATCCATATTATTTAAGGTTACTAATTAAATATAACTAACATAAATATTACAATATTTACTTAATTTTCAATAGTTATAAATATTTCATAGTTTTTCTATAATACATTTCAGATTAAAAATTCAAATAATGACCATAAAATGGATCTTGAATCGCTCCAAAAAGATGACTGCAGAATTGGTAGATTCTATCTTTGGAATTTCGTCGACAGCCTAGATTATGGTATTGAAATGAAAATTTCCCCATCTTTTGAAGCAGTTATAACCCATAAAGTGATATGTTGGCTGTTTGGTAACGCGTGTAATACATAGGAAGACTTTTATATCCATAAACGTAAAATAAGTCAAGAGCCTTTAAGTATTCAGGATCATATACAATAATGGAATCTGTGATAAAATTCCAATTGAGCATTATCTTTTTATTAATCAATTTTCATAAAATAGATTATGTTTTCATTCATCAAATTAAAATAAATTAAACATATATTTTCATTATTCAAACTAAAACAAAATAGAATATGTTTTCATTAATCAAACAAGAATAAAATAAAATATGTTTTTATTAAGAGTATTAAATAAAATAGAATGTGTTTATAATTGGTTTCATTATTATTTATACTTAGCCAATGTATCAAACATAAATTAAGAAAATTTAAAGATAATCTAATTTTTATATGGTTTCATTATATCAAAATATCAGTAAAGCATTGGAATTGGAAATCCTTTATTAATCAATCATTTATTCTGTGATAAGCATATCTTCTTCATATATCAAATTGAGAAAATTTTGCAATCCTGATCAATTTATAAGGAATCTTATAATCATTTCTTAAATGAGACCTTTATTGAAATCCAATTCCTCTTATTTAAAAATAAATCAATATTTTAGATTATTTATAGTAATCTAATTTAATTTTCAAAAAATTATGATTATTGTGATTGAAGTAGATTTTACTGTATTGTTTCAATATATTCAATTAGATTTTACGATATTATTGTTTATGTCAAAATAAGATTAACATAAAATAAAATTTAAGAGAGTAATAAACAACAAATAGGATTCAGTGATTCATCAAATCAAAATAAGAATATATTAAATTGCAACCTTTTATAAGTGAAATGATGAAATATGAAATAAAATGTTGTTCGTTCAATTAATTATTAAAATTTTATGAAAACAAATTTAATCCTTTCAATTATCTTAAGTTTCACAAAATAAACACTACTTAACGTCAAATTCTCAAAAGTTGATGCCAAAATTGTGAAACAATATCTAATGATTGTTGTGCTTTATTCACTTTTATAAATTTAATTTTTTTTTAAATTTAAGTTTTTACCATTATTCTATTTAAAAACTAAGAAACACAAATTTGTGATAATTAAATAATTAAGGCTCTCCTGATCATAAATACATATAAGGAAAGGGTGGAAACGACTACCTAGTTCTATTATTATATTTATCCTCCCATAATGTGAAATCCTAATACGATTAAATTTTTTTATTCAAAAATTTGAAGTTTATTTTAGGATTGAATCATAAAATAAATTTTGCCTTAATTCATATCAACTGCTTATAGAATATTAATATTCTATCTCATATTGGATGAATCGATTCTATTTTATATATTTTTATGATTTTTGAATTTTTTTGATGAGTGGGTCAATTACAAAATTACAAAATGAGTTTTGGTAAACAAGTTTAACATAGAAATATAAGATGATATTGGATTTTTAATTAAAAGATTTTTCAATGCCTGCTAATTATACTATATTTTCATTAAACAATTTAAATAATCGTTATTGTTTTTTGTTAAAAAAATCAATCAAGTAATTTAGTTCTTTATCAAATTTTCTGTTCTTCATGATATTTATTCTATAACTTACAGTTAATCAAATCTTTGATAAATGGAAAACTCAGTATATTATTATGGAGTAAATAAAGGGGCTTCAATCTTTTATTTTCTAACTCTTAACAAACAATTCTTTACAAAAAAGTCATTTTCTCATTTTCTTAAGTTCATTAATTAATGTAAATCATAAAATAATTTACTGAAATATCTTTTTTTATAATTTAATAATATATATATGTTTTTGATAAATTTTTATCCAACTATTCTTCTGTCATATTTTTATTATTATTTCCCTCTTAAGATTTTGACAAATTTTTTCTACTTAATTTAAATAGAGTTTTCTTATAGTATAGAGTTTTGAGGCATTACGTAATTTTAATTAGACTATTAGGCAGACGGTTTAGACTTGAAGTATCTCTCATTTATATATATGGGTTCCTTATTTAATTACTGAATCCGTTTTAGTCTTTTCTTCAGAAATATTCTTGATCAAAAAGATTAAAATTAATATAGATTTGTTATTAATATTATTATTATTATTAAACCCATTTAAGGAAATAACACACATTAATAAATCAATTCATCATTCAGTTTTTATTATTTATTAAACTACATATCTTTATAATATTCTCATTTTTCCTCTGTATTTTATAAGTATATTATTATTATTTGTTTTCTTAAAATAGATTAGGTTAGAGATTAATTATTTCGTTTATAGGTAATTTTTCATTATA